>LQNS02000140.1:15461604-15472968 GCA_001587735.2 Parhyale hawaiensis
AAAAGTGAAGAAGATGTGTCAAACAAGATGACAAGACACAAGACACAAGATCACAAGACACAAGCAAGACCGGTTCACAGACTTTTAGTATAATATAGATAGATAGATAGATAGATAGATAGATATAACACTGAGCCAGATCTCTGTCTTGTTGCACCGTGTTGAGCCTTGTTGCAGAGTGTGTCGTGTCTTGTCTGCAGGCAAACGTGTTAAGCGGTGTTGCATCGTGTGGTGAGGGACATGTGCGAACGGCTCCCGTCGCACGCGGTAGGAATAGCACAGCGCGAGGCACGGATGCATACGCTCGTGTTGTGTGGTGTGGTACATGTGCGAACGGGGCTTAAGACCACCAGCTGAAAGCGGGCGCGAGCAATTACCGTGCTGCATGCAGGAAGCAAATTACGGCCTGAGCAGCCAGGAGCAAGTTGTTGGGGTCGCGGGAGAAGCCAGTCTCTATGAAGTCGCCCCACAGGGACCAGCCTTTGATGAGCGCGTCGTGTAGCTGCACGCTTATACTGAAGGATTTGTTTGCCTCATCAGCACGACCTGCCCAGCCAAATTATTACGTTCATTAGTGCGCTTCAACTTTATTACTCTAATACATTCTATGTTTTGTAAGCCGGGATAAGAGACAAGAGATCTTTGAGAGATGTCATTTGGTAATGGCTCCAGTACCTGGCAAAGGCTCAGCACAATAACACTCGAGCAACACATTCTTCAGATAGCACCTGCCTATGTCAACAGCACACTAATGAAAAGCCAAATAGATCCAACACTCTATTACATCTAATTATTGAATATACATTATTGGAAAAATGGCAGTTCCAAAGTTAGCTCTTTTCACCACCGCCTCTAATTTATCTTCAGCAACACCTTTTTTATGGAATCCCCACACCAACATCCTAACTTAGATGCAATATCAGCAAATGGACATGACAGTCGGTAAAATATTATCAAGTGCTGAAGATTTTAGCTCCTAGATAGGAGGGCTACAAGAAGGACCAACAACTTACAACTACCTTCAAGGACGTCTAGATGTTCGGTCCTGTTAGGCAGTACGTACTTCTATGTTTACAATCAATTAGTCGCTATAATGTCAGTGTGCTCATAATTCGTTTTGGTCGACATTAATTTAAATAAAAATATATATACATAATTCAGGTAATTGCAAATCTAAAACTAAAATTTAAATAGCCGTCAATTGACGGGTGTGGTCCTTCTAGTGTTAATTCATGAGCAAGCAGAAAGGGCTTCCCTGCCGCCAAGGCCTCACAATTACCAGAGGGAGACCTGGAACCTAAGAACCGGATCGTCTTGTCGTAGGCAGCGCGTCGTTTTGGAGGGAAGGGGTGCGGGCTGGGCGCACACCACAACGACAGCTGCTAATGCTGCTGCCGCCGCCGCAGTGCTAACCCGATGTGCCACACTAAGGCACCACCTCACCGCCCGACCTAACTAGTCGGTCACTTTCTATGGTTGCGCCCAACCTGAACCTCTCACCCAATCCTAACTAGTCACTCACGGCCTCGTGCCACCGCTCTATAGCACCAGCACAACAGCCAGTAATGCTACGGGGTGCACAACCGCGGGGTCAGGCCTAAGGGGACCGTAAAGGTCACAGAGTCCAGAGAGGGCCGCACCAGTCTTTGTCAGGATTAAGCCTAGTGACGCGCTGCTAACTGCATACACCTGTTATTGCTATGTTACTAAATGCTGGGGATTATTGGCAAGTGATGTGACAGCGATGGAACTATTATTGATAAATAAGAGGAGAAAACTAAGAATTGTATTGATCCTTTCTCTGTTGCCTAATGGTAACTATCTAAAGTACCAGCTAGTGGTGAGAAACGAGAGAGCTAGTTAGGTTACGCAAATATTACCGAGGGCACCTGATCGCCCCAGCCACAGTGGCCAAGTTCAGAACCTAGCCAGAGAAGCGACGAAGTCCGCCAAAAGAGCCTGCGTGGCGCTAAGCTACTGCAGTGCCGCTAATATGGAATTAGGGAAACTAAACTGTTCTCAGACTAACGAGCTGGTTAGGCTCAGTGATAAAGCCCTAAGTATGAGCGGCAACAATGGTCGGTGGCAGCTACGGGACTAGGAGCCGAAAGTACAATCCAGCGAATCAGAAAGGGGGAGAGCAAAACTTCCAAAGTCCGTAATGCACATAGCTAATCCTTGCCCGCGCGGGCGAACTTGCACAGTATCTATACGCCAAATGGCAAACCTATCACACTAAAGTCCAAACTATGATTCGCTGGATCGTGTCGATGGTTGCACTAAACCTCACCTCTAGGTTAAACTAACGCATTCGGCGACCGGCTACCTATCATGGCCAAAATCCAAGTTACCAATCTACGGCAGTGGCTATCGCGCACTCAAGGCTCAATACAATAACCCGCCAGATGACAACAGTCCAAAAAGACCTATGGCAACAGCTAACAGCTCATTATGCCAGACGGCAACCTATCCAGGTGGAAAGCCTAGCCACTATTGCAGATGTTGCCTAACTAAGTAAGTTAGGCATCAGGTCACGTGACACAAGTAACGGGCTGCGACGGCCACCGCCCGAGATGCCAATCTTTCAAATTATAAAGCCAGGCTACTTGTGACAGTTTATACTGCTGGCAAACAAGTTGCACTCGAGCAGTGCTCTGGACAACAATTCAAAAGGCCGAGTCACTGACCGGCGCTTTCAGGTCCCAAACTGTCCAATATGGGTTTTATCACCCCAGCTTTGCACTACTGTCAAGCAATTTCAATCAGACTACTCTAGGCATCTCAGGCAGCGACCGAAGCAATCCGCCCACTCGAAGTCTTCATCGAATACTAAGCGGTTCGGCACAAAGGAATGACAAGATTAAAGACAGTCAAAACTTCGGTGTATATTACGGCTAACATATTTACAATAGGAATGGTAATTACAGAATTACGATGGGCCTAATACACGGGGGCTAAACTTCATCAGTACGGCCCCAGTGTCGGGCAATAGCACTAGCCTACCAAATTAACACCAGGCCTGCCCAACCTCCTTGGCCGCACAAAACTTCACAGCCTACCCGCAAAAGGCCCAACTTACAAACTGCTGCATTACGGCACGTTAACTCGATGGCAGCCTTGGTACAGCCGACAGCTCAGGAGCACACAACCTCACTCGCAGGGTACTGATTTGAGAGTGAGCTGCCGTGCCACGTCACGCGGCTCACGCCTCTATAATGCGTGTTTGTTCTTCGTTGGAAGGTTTGAAGAGGGGGGGGGGCGATTGGCGTGAGCGGAGGTAGCGAAGTCGCCAAAGCGACCCGCTACAGTCTCATAGTTCCACAATAGCCCTCCAGGAAGGTAACTACCATATCCGTTACACCTAACACCCTTAACAACTACTCCTTACCAAGACAGAACTCTCTCTGGGTCTACTACGCGGTTCTTCACTCGCTTATAAAAAGCTCTGGACACCAATGAGTTCTCGTCCCATTTCAAGATAATCCTTGAACATTTCTTGTTAGACAAGCAATAACAAAAGACACCGATACCTTGTGCAACTTACTGGTCACCCCTCAGTTCTACAATAAACATAAGAATTAAACGAAGAGTCTAACAGCTTGTGACTGTAATGCATCTGCACAGGCCGAGCTTAGCCCTGCTGTGGCCGGTCATTCTAAGATCTTATGGCTGGGAGAAGAGGGAACGCCTGAGTGCCCACCCCTCCCCTCTCCTAATGAGTCTCGTCCATTGCATGTTCAATGAGTAGATGATCGTAGATTTTCATACAAGGTGTAGTTCTTTACTAATATGTAAATCTCACATAATTTACAGTAGAATATTAACGTCAATAAAGTTGTGAAGCAGTTTGTCATGAAGTTACACTTATTCACGATATTTAAAAATGCAAAGGCTCGTTGGCATTCAATAACTATAAAGTTACAGCACTTTTATCATAATAATTTTTAGCATAACATCCAGCAGCTGTCTTATTTTGATGAAGAAAGTTCAAAATGTTCAGAGAGAGCCTCGTTCTCTGCCGTACAGCAAGGGTTAATCCTGTCATGGAAACAGAAGCCAATCGTAGGCCTTCCTCGTCTGTATATAAAGGCTACAGAATGGCCAATGCCGCCTTGACCGTCTGCTAGCTACCAATCCGGACAAACCATCAGTTCTGCTTACTGTTGCATGGAGCGTCGCTCTTGCTTTCCAGCATTTACGGCACATCCTCTGAATACCGAAGCAAAATGTTTCATGGTGGCACTTTTCATGCAGCAAGACGCAGCGCACTGAGCCACTGCTGATATACACGGGCCACCACACAGCAATCACTAAGACCAGCACAGGCACGCAACACGAAACAACCAAGCTGCACATAATATCACTCACCCAGGTGCGACAAGAAAAGTCCTTTCAGAGCATAGAACTCTGCAGTCATTTCCTTAGTGAAGTACTTGAGATACGTTGAGTCAATCACATCCAACCCCTGAAACACAGTGAACGATAGGAAATCAGCAACAAAATTAAGACTGTAAATGAACACATTAATTAAGCGAGGCAAGACGAATACATACATATACAGGCGCATCTGGAGATCACGAATAGCGTGCTATATGAGCAGCTCAATTGCAGCATTGAACATTCAGTGCACTGCAGTGCGGCACTTGCTGCAAGCGCGCTGCACATTTGCTGTCGTCGCAGCGCTCGAGTTTTCGATAACAGGCCGCAGTTTGATGGATTTCAGAAGCATAGTAGTACTGTAATAGTCTCGTGCGGTATGTCATTTTGGCCATTTCTGTTGCCAAAACTGATTTTATTGTGTTTCGGCTTAGTTCGGGCTCAAATAAGCCAGAATCATCGGGGTTCAATTCTTCCCACCCCTCGACCCCATTTAGATTAGATTAGAGAGGCGACAGTAGACGAACCAATAGGCCCATTCCCAGAGACACCAGAACTTACGCCCCGGCTCTCTATGAGCTATTGCCATTAAGTTGGTAGGATATATAGGACTGGGGAAACGAAAAGAGAAAAAAATAAAGAAGAAAGAAAAAAGAAGGGGGAGAAGAATCTCAGCCAAAGAGATGATCATGAATGCACGCAAGCATGATTTCATGTCACCATTTTCAAAATGGCCGCCTCCAAGTTAAATATACCATTGGTGACATATACCATGTGCTGCCAGATTCACTAGTAGAGTGGAAACATCCGTATTTGGCGACCGCACATATATTTCTTTGACTTGGTCATTCAGACAGTCTATTATTATTATTATTATTAAAACTTCACGCTTGGGCTCCCACGGACAGGTAATACAACCCAAATGAAGCATTTGCAACACCGGGAAGCCCAATACGCTGCTAAAGGAAATCCAGCAAAAANGAAACACAGTGAACGATAGGAAATCAGCAACAAAATTAAGACTGTAAATGAACACATTAATTAAGCGAGGCAAGACGAATACATACATATACAGGCGCATCTGGAGATCACCGAATAGCGCGCTATATGAGCAGCTCGAGTGCAGCATTGAACATTCAGTGCACTGGAGTGCGGCACTTGCTGCAAGCGAGCTGCACATTTGCTGTCGTCGCAGCGCTCGAGTTTTCGATAACAGACCGCAGTTTGATGGATTTCAGAAGCATAGTAGTAATAGTCTCGCGCGGTATGTCATTTTGGCCATTTCTGTTGCCAAAATTGATTTTATTGTGTTTCGGCGTAGTTCGGGCTTAAATAAGCCAAAATTACCGGGGTTCAATTCTTCCCACCCCTCGACCCCATTTAGATCAGATTAGAGAGGCGGCAGTAGACGAACCAATAGGCCCATTCCCAGAGACACCAGAACTTACGCCCCGGCTCTCTATGAGCTATTGCCATTATGTTGGTAGGATATAGAGGACTGGGGAAACGAAAAAAGAAAAAAATAAGAAGAAAGAAAAAATAAGGGGGAGAAGAATCTCAGCCAGAGAGATGATCATGAATGCACGCAAGCATGATGATTTCATGTCACCATTTTCAAAATGGCCGCCTCCAAGTTAAATATACCATTGATGACATATACCATGTGCTGCCAGATTCACTAGTAAAGGGGAAACATCCGTATTTGGCGACCGCACATATAGCTATTTCTTTGACTTGGTCATTCAGACAGTCTAGTCCCTGGTTGGTATTAAGATGTTAGTTTCTTTATGACAATGTTCAGCTTCAAATTCATGGCTTTTGATTGTAATGCTATACACCACCAAGAGGTTGAAGGATGCAAAATCATCCAGGAACATTCAGCGAGCATGGTGGTCAATTTTGCTTTTGAGGCTGAGGATAACAGCAGATCCATCAAGGTCATGGTCAGCCTCATGTCACGATGTGTGTCATACTCTCCTGATGTTGTCGCTCTCTTTGTCCTCAAGGGATTGCTCGAGGTATCTGTCAAACACCGCCCAGCATTCATTGTAGCCTTGCATCAGTCCTCGTCAATTGAAAATGATGGAAAATTTCATATTTTCCAGGGGCCATACCAGATTTTCAAGATGGCAGCCACTCCATAAATATTTTAATATATTCCATGGTATTATTTATATTAAACACCATAGATTAACACACAAAGTTTTTGATTGCATGTAACTTAGAAGGGTCATTATGTGCCATATTCGACCTAGAGGCAGCCATTTTGAAAATGGTGTCATAAAATAAGGTTGAGGGGTGGGAAAAATTGAACCCCAATATTTCTGGTTTATTTCACCACAAACCAAGCCAAAAAAAAATCAATTTTTGGCAAGAACTTTTAATCTTAGCCAAATTTGTCACATACCGCACCAGACTATAACTCGTAGGCAAACAACGCACGATAATACCGTACAAAAGTCGGTGTTGCTCCCCCAACCTCGCGAGCAGATCAGCATTCAATTTCTTTACAGTGAGTGAATTCGTTGCTCAAACTTCCCTATACATAACTGTGGTGTTCCAAGAGCAGAGCAGAAAAGCACATGTAGTTCATCAATAGCGACGTGAAACCCAGGAACGATGGGTTCCACAGAGGATTAACCAGCACGGCAACTAACAGCAAGTCGGGAAAGAAGAGGAAGAACAGAAGCAAGCTTTATCAGTAGGAGTATGAAAGCTAAAGCAAGCTAGAGCGTCCCATCGAATTATCCCTCCAAAAATACTATGCTAATTCTTTGGCAAAACGGCGGCGCTGAATGCTAACGATAATAAAATGGGATGCTTGCTGCCATGGCGGCATACAGTAGGACCATTAGTTACCTGCTGGAGTTCCGTCTTGCCCATGTTGTTGGCGACAGCCATGTGAAAGTAACACTTGACCTGCTGTCGTATCTTCTGATAACAGTCAACAATAGGTACAGTCGGTTTGGAGTGGATGTGAGACAACGAATCCAGGCACACGGTCGTCGAGTTGTGCTTGCGAGCGATTTTGCCGAAGTGGATGATGGCCTGCGCTGACGCGTGCACACCCAACATGTTGCTCCCCTGTCGTTCCACAACAAATATAGCATCAAGATATAGAAATGGATAAGGGTGGAATAACGAGCTATCTCAACAAGTCTTCTACTCCAATGTATCTGTACAATGCACACCAACACTAGACTGAACAAGCAGGCACAGGAACATTCGTAACGCCCTAGTCAGGCTGACGTTATCAACTTTTTTTTTTAAGAATACAAGTGACACATAGCCATAGGACAGCATATGTTGTATATCAACAGCAGTAGGCGACAACAATAATACACCAGAAGCATCACAGCGTCCAGCAACACACACCTGATTAGTCTCTCCAGCGTCACTGTAATGGCTGACAATGAACTGGTAATGATGCTGTCGCCACGTGAAGATGTCCGACCAATGGCTGAGATCGTCAGCAATGACTGGTAGGCGGTTGCGCCACGTCTTAACAATCGCCTTCATGTCATGCTGTCCATTGTTGCGGGCCTGCAGCAGCCCCTGGTGTATCTGCCAAGCCTCTTGTAGCTCCATGACCTGAACACACCGTGCAACTCTTACCAGCACTAATCTCAGTACCGAATATTTCGCAGCGTATATTTGTAATAACAGAGCGAGTCAAAATTGAACTATCAACACTACCGACGAAATTTGTTTTCGTAAGCAGGATAACTTCTCAGATAATCATGCTTTATAAATGCAGTGTAATAACTGCACGGCTGATTTCTACCGCAGCTTGCAGCTGGTTAAGTCTACAGAAGACCGAGCTATGCGACACATGCACACAAAATAGAGCTATCCACGGGTCCCGATCACAAATGAATAGGGTACTCAAGTTGCGTGCTTTATTCACGTTAGTACGGCGGTTCTTTCTACATTGCAATCACCCTCAAGTTTTCTCTTACTGGATGCAGAAAAAAAAAAGAAATGTATCGACGAAACAACGTCGCCGCTGATAAAAAACAATCCTCAAGCCATCAATATAAGGTGGACTATCGAAAGTGACTATAAGCTATTTAGCGATACGTCATGTGTATCATATAGCCACTGTTAGCAGACAGAGTAAGCCACAGCCCAGATTTCGCGACCCTACTGTCGGGAAGCCTGTACTATAAGACTGGAAAGGAGACACAACACTTGCCTGCTGCGCTGCCTGAAGGAACGGCAGATGTATGTGCGACACAATGGCAGGCAACCTCTTCCATTCTCTAATGCACAAGGCTGAAGTGAGCTCTACGATCTTGTCAACTGTTGTGGTTTGTTGTTCTTCACTTAAGCAGATAGCAAGGTAACCTTTGTACAGGTTCACATTCCACTGATATTCTCTGAAAATCACCAACGTCATAATAAATACGAGGAGCTGTAAGAATTAAAAGCAGAGATACTCACACGACACAGCAAAGATCAACTGCTATCAAGTACGAGACACATAGAAGTGAGCGTCATACATCGCACGCAGTCACAGACGTGCAGCGAAGTAAGCCCTGAAAGACGAGCGTATTTATAAACGTTTCGAGCAATACTATTTCGACGGAAAAACATTCTACTTTAACCTAATAATATGAACCTTTTCGGTGATTATTAAAACTAGCGCAGTATTTCTTGCTCTGGAAATTTAATTACCCGTCTGAAGTCAGTGCTAGTACTTTATTTAGGACTGAATTAAACTGTAGGTGAGCTTCGGTGACTACACTGGGAGTGTCCTCTAGGAACTTCTTTTAGAACCTCGTAGCAAGAGCAGAGTTATCGTGCCGGAAGGGTTAACTAGGATGAAAGATTGTATGAAATCAATAATCAAAACACGAGCGTAATATACTTTTTCACGCACCTCTAGACACTACAGTGGTGAATCAAGAGAGGAAAAGAGAGGGACGTGCTGTCTGTCGTGGAAAACGGGAAACCAAAGCACGAAGGACCGACGCGGATAGGATCAGTGATTAAATAAAAAAGGAAGAACTTGAAATCAATGATTCTCAATAGAAATGTGAAAAAGATGGGCGGTGAAAGAGATGCCTGACTGCTCGCTTAACTACGGCTAAGGCAACCTACGAGGGGTCCCCTAGGCGACAACTGCTCGTAACATAGGAGATACGAACCTCAGAAGCGAACCCTTCGGACCAGAGAGGCATCAAGGATAATTATGATATGAGTAACGTTCCCAATGAGAGGGCAGTATGAAGTAGAACCTCTCGCGTTCTTTGCATCCATGTCCCTTTCTGCACCAGACATTCACAACGTAGGCAGCAGATTTTTGGCACAGAAGTTGCCAAGAGGCGACGCTAATGCAGCAACAAACCCCAATGACAACAAAACTTGTTGACATGGTGCCATAGAACACACAATATTAGAAGGCTCACTCATGTCAAGTACGTCCTACCGCTACTTGCTGAACCTTCGAGAACATCTCGTCTCTAAACTGTTAATGGTAACGCAAGGAATGCATTTAACGGTAAGAAAGAGGCATGGATGGCAATGGCCTTTGTGAAAAGGTAAAATTAACAGTTCTTAGTTTAGGTCATTTTTGTGCGGTAAAATTTAGGGACTATCGCCCATTGTTGAACGGTAGCTACGAATGTGTGTTGCTTGCTGATAAGCAGATCGCTTGCATCACCCCAAACGGTTTGCTTTATGATTGAAGTCCATAAGTTATATTGGAAACAATTTATTGAAGCTCCATTTACCAGTCTATGAGCCACATCAAGTGGGCCGTCAAGTAGAAGTCAATACGATGGAAGCTATACAATACACACGCAAAAATCGCAGCAGGAGAGGCGGTTCCCTAAGAAGAAACTCATTAACAGGAGTATAGCGCTTCAGCACAGTGCCAAAGGAAAGCAAGAGAGAAAATAGTTACCTGGGGTACGACGCTCGATCCATGGTAGCGAGAGCTTCTTTCATAGCAGGCCAGTCGGGCACTCGCCAGGCGCTGTCCAGCACCAGCTGCGGCATGCCATTGGCAGGGTCCGACCCGAAGTCGCGCACCATCTCCCACTGGTTAAGCTCTTTCGTGCACCTGATTCAACAAATGTGCTCAACTTAATAATGATCATTTAAGCCATATCTCAACGAAGTTATAGCCTTTGAACTGAGCAGCAACTTGATGAGTTTCAACAACTGTGTAGAGAAAAGTATTGACACGAATGAACCCTTAGCAATACGGTTCGGCACTTTCTCCAGACGTACACTATTTTCGGCATGGTCAACAGGGCCGGGGCCCGTGCTGATGGCCTCCTTGTGCACCGACCACCACCAAACATTCTTAAGAATCATTACACCAACTGAACAGCAATTGGAGCGCCATATCTCGAACAAAGTTACATACAGTAACAAGTATTCTCTCATTCGGGTATATATGTATATATATATATACCGTATTTACCAGATATCCCAAAGCCACGCAAAATGAGTACATCAATACAAGAAAAATTAATTTCATACAAGGAAAATAACAGAAAACAACAGCGCAGAATTGCAAGTGCTACAGTGATGGTTACTGAACTTGCAGTATTTGCAAATTAAAATTAGTTACGCTACTTCATAGGATATTCAATCAAGAGATATAAAATTTTCAACACGGCAATAACAGTAACTTTTGAGAAGCGAAGTGATAACTGTGTGGTACTACCTATTGATTTCTTTCTTGAGCTGCAGTAGCAATTTCGAGAGGGCTTGCTTATCTGTCGCCCTGCAAGGAGTTTGTCAATCGAGAAAACACAACGCATGCTATAATTTTAATTAACTTGAGAAATCTTACATGAATCTGCTACAGGAAACAACGTAATAAATCTACACCTGCAGTACATTGGGCATGCATCTCAGTGTTACTGGCAACTTACTGCACAAGCTGAAATTACAGAACAAACCAAAACACCACTGAGGGAAGAAATAAAAAGCAAGGAGGGTACCTGAGCCAGTGCAGCTCCCAGAGCTTCA
>LQNS02000140.1:15483109-15493751 GCA_001587735.2 Parhyale hawaiensis
GTACCGACTCAAAATAAATGGGGGGGCATAACTAATGCATCAACACAGAGCAGCAAGCACGGGCCCCTGGCAACTGCCATACATTAAGAAGAGTCAAAGGTGGGAATTTTCGGGGGCAAAAATAAGAAGAGCTCACCTGCTGCAACGTGAAGATCGGTTCACAAAGCTCTGCTTCTCTCTTCAACGTCGCAGAAGGCTGGTTGGACTGCATGAGCGCCTCGAGCTGTAGGCACATGCGATGCCACAGGTTGTGCCCTTTGCCCAAGTACTCCAACAGGAACGGCCGCAAGGGGACGCTCGGCTGACACAGGCACAGAGCTTCTACAAAAGTTTGCACAGCAGATGGATGACACTCTTTTTGGATAATATGAGAACCAGATGCGAGGAAGGGAGGAATTTCTTTACCGAGAGACTGCTGTTGTTTTTCGCTGAGGATGCCCCATACGCGCGGGAACAGCTGTTTCCACACCCACTCAGCCAGCCCCGTGTCCATGTGACACAGCTGAGCGGTTCCCGCTAGGAAATGGCTGGTGTGAACTTCATTGGCTCCTTGATAGAACTTCCACTGGCTCGAGATGAGATTACGAACTTTGTCGCGAGAGCTGGCTGCGGAATTTTTCCCCGATGATAGAGAACTTTCACCGGGAACAGAGGAAGATAGTTCCATGTCAATGTCCTCTTGGTTGTCAGAAGCGTTGTTAGATGGTGCGGTTTCGACCTCTTCTTCCTTCACATTAGCAAGCATAGAAAACAATGCTCTGTCCGCAGGCTCAGCCCAACCAATAACAGAAGTAACGCTGGGCAGCATAATGTCACTACGCGACACTTGAATAGGAACTCTATCGCGGGCGGTGCAGAACAGGAGCTGGATGCATTGCTTGATCCAGTAATGAGGGCCAATATTCTCCCAGTTCTGAGAGCAGACAATGTAGAGCAAGCGACTGTGCAGCCTGTTTGGCATGCTGTCTTGGAAAACTTGCAAGAAGTTGGCTCGGATCGAAGGCTGGGTGCACCTCAGGCCAGCTAAGAAAGCATTCTCCAACTTGCTCACCAACTCGGTGGTTCGCAGATGTTCATCTCTATAAACAAAGAGAATGAGATTCAAGAACTGGGCCATCATTTCATCATCCTGCGGGAACTTCTTTTCAACGTACTGCATGAGTTTCACAAGCAATATGCTCTTCTCCCGTAAGCTGGGAGCTTGGTTCACCGAGACAGCAGGCTTAGCTCGGACCCACTCACCAACAACTCTTGTGATCGCCTTCATCACTTTAACATCCACTGTTTTCTCGATGAGACCCACGAGGATATTGCCTATGAAAATCTTCCTCATGTCCACACCCATTACTCCAACTCTGTTCCTCATCAGTTCCAGTAGAACGATAAGTGAGTCCACCGAGTTTGGCACCGCTGCAACAACAATATCATTCAAAAAATTAATGGCACAGGGGCGACTGCACAGTAGCTACCTCAAATAGAAACAAAAATTGCACAGTGTAGTGGCAAATAACAAACCGGGTTCTGCTGCGTACCTGCATACTTTAGCTTTAGCTAGTAGCTAACTGAAAACCAGGAGGCTAGTGGAGGAGTGGGCACTAGTGACGTCAGTATTCTAATGGTAGGATGTCAAAACAATATTTTATTAGCAAGTCACTCGACCCCATTTGCGTTGTCGACCGTAGACCTTACTATGAACATGAGAAAAAGTACAGTATGCTTTGTCACATTGCATCTCTCAATTACAATTCACTTTTCGCAGGAAACAGCCCTAACTTTCGTGCAGAGGCACTATTGAAAACGTAGTCACCCAGTCCCTCGGGCATTCAAGGTTAGATTATTCAATAGTTCGAGCCTCCGTCTCCGCAACTAAGGTGATCTAACAGAAGAAAAAATAAGGGACACATAGCATGCCGATAGAAACGGGGAACTCATGCACGAAGGTGTCCCCAATGCGCATGGGAACAGTAAGACGGAAAAGAAGAGGAAGACCAGAAGAAAGTAGTATCAGAAAGAGTTCGAAATCGAAAAGAAAGCAAAGTGGGCACGAAAGACACGTCCCGAAAACCTAGCGAATGGCTGAAGTAACCTACACAACCTCCTGGGGTCACTGCTCCCCATAACATAGGTTGGGCGAACCTATACTAACCTAACGCCTATGGCCCATCCTATGCTCCTTGAGGGGCGCATCCAAAGTTGAATATATCTCAACAGCTCAGGTATTGCAGCATTTCTACAGCACGACACACCATTTCAAAAGCTACAAACTGCTAATAGGTTCTGGGGTGCATCATGAAATTATATTACATATAATTCATAGCAAAGTCAATAGAAAGGTGGTTACGCTCTCGAGGCAGGACAAGATGCTAACCAACTAGAAATAGAAAACAAGAGTGTGGCTTCACGATAATGATACTCACGGCCGCTATCGGCGACAGCAGGAGGGGAGATGTGATCGCGCGTCACTTTCTGCAGGACTTTCATGATAGGAGCCAGGAGTCTGTCGAGGTGCTGCGTCGAGTGCTGAGCTAATGCCCTCATCACCATGAGGGCGGGGTACAGTGAGGGTCCCGCTCCAGGCACTCCGCGCTCGTTGTTGGTGAGGGCTTCTTGCACCAGCTTGGCGGCTCGACTGACAAACTCCTCCAGGTCATCCACTCCAAAAGTGCCGAAGAGAGCGTTGAGCAGCGCGTGTGTTAGTCTTATGATGCGGGGGTTGCCACACGAGCAGCTGCACAACAAACCGCGGCACAGGCTCTTCACTCCCATGAGCAACTGTTCCTTCTTCAGTTTGCTTACCAAGAAAGTGAGGAGTTCAATGGCGGAAGAAATATTGCCTACGACGTAGTGTGGCGACTCCAAACCCTGCAACACTTTATCCATCCAAGCAAGCTTAGGCTCAGCGTTAGGCCATACAACAAGCGCCCGCTTGAGCAACTGGAAGCAGCGACGGGATAAAAGCTCCCCGGCAGTTGCAGCCGGTAGAGATTGTGCAGCGTTGGCAAGTAGTCCCGGTGCGATGTTGGAGCTGGCCTCATGCACCTGGCACGGGAGCCGAACAAGGAAATACACTACCGTATCGGCATGTACAGCAGGCCGATATTGGTCCAGTAGAGTGCGACCCTTCATGCGTGGCTCCGATGCAGGCGTCGTGACGCCAATCTTCTCATCTGCAACACGGCGTTCTTCCCATTTGATGCAAACCTGGACATTAGAACAAGAGTTACAAATGAATGAAGGACAACAAATTTCTCGATCATGCAAGCGCAAGTAACAACTAACTGCACACTCTATTTGTGAAAGCCATTGGGATAATTTGCAGGACTAATATGCCTAGCGCAGTAAAGCTCAAGGTATAATTGCTGAAATACACTTCATGCATTAGTCCCATTTCCAAAAGCTTCAAACGCCGAGACGCATATTATAGCAGACGCGCTATGCACCAATGAAGAGATTCACCTACGAACAGTGTTTACACAGTGTTAAAGTCATAATTGCGAGCTTTCGATGAGTGCTGTGTCCACTAAATTCCTAAATGTCACTTAGCAGTTGGCCATATTTTGTTGTTGCGGACTTTCGTGACAGTAGTGACACTACACAGCAATACTGAAGACCCCGACTTCGAGTAGCTATTCTTTCAAAGTGCAGTAGCACTCACAGTCACCGAACTTTTTTTTTGCCGGGGGCCGGAAAACTGAAATAATGGGAGGCACAGGCAGTACAATCATTCCATTCTGCTCACTACTTACAAGCCAGAACGAACGCTATGGGTAAAAACGCGAAAAACTAAGTTTGACGCTCATGTTATAAAAGGTGAGGGATGTGCAATGCACTCAAAACAAGTTGTAGCAGTGCTAAGAGAAGGATTGCTACCACAATAATACCAAGTCGCCTCGCGCCGTATTCTCAATGAATTATGTCTCAGCTTCCCTGCCGGAAGGTCTCAGGTTTCATGTGACCTCAGATGAGTTCTGTTGGTCTCAAGTTGCCAGTGTGCAGCTAGTGGCCTGAAATAAGGCGCCGAGTATCTCCAACCGACCCCACACGGCACAGCTGTTCATTTAACCCCGCAGGAGAGAGTCAAGAGGTACAAAAAAAAAGAAGACAGAAGCAAGAGGTACCCTTACGGAGAGTCAATTTCGTAATCCCTTACGAGAGCAGATGAATAGGAGTCCCACGGAATAGTCTACCACGCACTATTCGGGTACCTACTCATTTTACTAAACAGAAGGGGAAATATAGAAAATCGACCTACTTTATTCAGCATGGGCTACGTCCAGCTGCAACATCCCATGTAGCCAATTTCAAACGTGCCTCAGAGGTCGAGGGCCGAGAGGGCAGAATATATTTTGACGGGTATAGGATCCGCCAGAATATACTAGAGCAGCGTTGCCCAAACATTTTCGCCTATTGTACCCTTTACTACCTTCTCTTGCTGCTGCGTCCCCACGCCCACCATGGCTGACAAAACTGTTTTCTTTAAAATAATCATGCAAACTAGAGGGACCCGTGGAAATTCTACGGTTAATGAATATCTTCCTTTTCCATTATGTACCAGTGTTGCCGTATATTACATCAATGAGTACAGTGCGTTAATATCGAGAGCCTTAGGGCTGAACGCTGGATCGTGGATAGGTGGTGCAACTGCGGTTACCCTGGCATTGGTAGACCGATTCTTAGTCCCTTGACAGCAAGACCCGCTTCGTAATCCCTCTCTTAGCCTAACCTGCTGCGGCAGCGCGACCCCACAAGGCTCCCGCAAGGCAGAGCAGAAATTCGACTCTGCGGGCTTCATAAAGAAGTCAATTCCCCTCACAAGGGCACAAGTGCCACTGTAGTTATTGGGGGAGATCCTTCGCCACGGTGTTTGCCGCCTAAAAAATGTTGCTGTGAACAGGTCGGCAATCAACCGGGCTAGGCCACTGGAGTGACCGGGGATCGAGTCAAAGGTGAAGAAGTGCCAGGGCGTTAAGTTAGAGGTTAGGAGTTGAGGTTGAAGAGAGGGTAACGACAGGATAAAGTTAGGTGAGACCGGAATCGGTACGGAGCAAAGGGTGCCTTGTGTGGCCGGAGCGTGCGGTGCAGCAATGGCAGCTCTATTGGTTGTTGCAGTTGCATAGTGCGTTTTACCCGCCCCTGACCACCAAGAGCGCACCACCTGACCACGACCCCATAGTAGTAGCAGTAGTATAAGTTCCTTAAATAAGTACCAAGCTCTCTAAGAGAGAAAAAGGAAGGTACATATAGTATATCTATAGTCATGGGGAACCCATGCCCGAAGGTGTTCCCACTCAGGATTAACGTGCATGGGAACAGCAAGATGGGAAAGAAGAGGGAAAACAGACAAAAGTAATATCAGAAGGAATATGAAATCGGAAGGAAGCAGATTGGACACGGAAGACAAAAGTCTCGAAGGCCTAGCTAATGGCTAAGGTAAAACATTGTAGATTGCTGTTTGATATCTCTTCTCAGTTTGCTTTTCTTTGACAGAGCTGTCTTATTTGCCGAATTCTTTTCAAGTGGTGCAACTCATCAACAAATGAAAATGAGCAGAAATTCACAAGAATTTTCGCCGTGAAATTTGCGGCTTTATCCGCACGGTTCCGTATTTATACCAAGTTCACGTATATCTTAGAATATACGATGACACCCAGCCATATCCATATTGAAGGAGTTTTGAAAGTCTTCTGGGTTTATGATACAAGAAAAGAACAATCAGCATTTAACTAGCGACACTTCAAGGCTGAACAATGGAAGATGAGCTTACCATCAAACAGCAAATAGCACGAAATCAGATGCATTCTCCACATCAGATATATTAAGCAGCTGATGATGAATGAAGTACGTACATTGAGGGACGAAAATCTGATGAATATTTAAAGTTTTTTTTTAGTCGGTAGCCGGGATACGACTCTAGTGTACTTTCTGAGCTCTGTTGCTGAATTTTTTGAAATTTTTTTCCCCTGAAGACGGGCAACGTTTAATGGTCCAAATGCTTCGGGTTAAATATAAATAAAGAACCCAGAAGACTTTCAGAACAATCTTCCAAATTAAAAAGTTTGTAGACTGGAAACCTGAGTTTTAAATATACCGGTAGCTCGGTGAAATTTAAAGGAACTCGTGCATCAACTAGGAAGCTGGAATGAGAAGAACTAATAAACGCAAGAGATAGCGGATATTCCAGAGAGCCAAGCTCTGTTTTCGACATCTGAGACCCGTATCATCCGAGTACATACGAAGCGCAAAAATTATGACGCGAAAATATGAAGCGCTCAACACTGTTGGTGGCCAGGCTAAAGTTGTACACCTCTGCCGTAGAGAAACAAAACCAAAGCCAAGAAGCGCTAAGAAAACAACTACGGTTGAACTGCATTCCAGTGTAAATCAGAGCTTCTTACAAGTGAAATTTTCCCCAAGCTAATAGGGAAAAGCGTCACGTACAGAACAGGGATAGAGGGATGGACGTACGGATGGAGCCTAAAGCAGAATTATAACATCTTCAATATAACAAAGACCGATGTGTATTTATCTGCTTGTATATCCATTTTCTGTCACGCTTTAACAAAACATGCGGAGATTAGCCCAGGTTGGAGGCTCTGGTCGTCCTCTCAAGCTCCATTGAAAACCGATAGGTAGAAAATAGGCCGGGTTGCAGAAGATGGCAAACATTTCTTAATTAGGGACAGTTTAAATTCAAAAATGAAGATATCGCAGGCTTAGTCTAATTCGTATGAGTATTACCTTCTCCATACATCGAATCTATGGTAAAGTATAGGGCAGCCTCAAGTCTAAATGCACTTCTTGCATTGCCGAAGTTGAAATCTCAGCATTGGAGGTATCTGAAGCTTCCATTGGCACTCTCATGCATCTTGATTCGTAGTTTCTTCCCACAGATGATATCGCTGCCTTAGCTATTCTTCCAACTTTGATGCAATTGTCGACGAAACATCTTCCACTCACCAAAAGACTATCGGACAAATATGATACACTAGGGTATCTATGTTACCAAATCGAATCAATTCTTTTCAGTGTTGCTGAACTGACTGCAGAAGTAATGAACTATTTTCATGTCAGAAAATAAGAGTCTTGATGCTCAGTAATTAGGATGCCGTGAACCCTCATCTGAATGATCTTTAATGTTGGCAATTGTAGGAAGGAAAGCATGGTTAATGAAGAAAGATCAACACAAATTATTCGCTGTCATTTTATGACAGCGCGGGCACACTAGTAAATAGTATATTAATGATTGTTGTCAATAAATTCAAATTTACGGCACAAATAAAGATTCTGATTTGATAAAACGTTTAAAAATAACTTTGCTTCGGTTGTGTGAGTGTTCCTTGTTTGTTCGCGTACATAAACTGTGTTGCGTACCCCCAGGGGTACGCGGACCCCAATTTGGACAACACTGTACTAGAGGGCACACAATACGAACAAAGCCATTGTATTTGTCAACATGGGTTACGGGTGGCGGCCCCTTGTGTCGTGTTCGTGGTGGGTTGTTGGCACACCTCGTGCCTTCCCTGCTGCGTTCGCGCGCGTCTGTTTACCTCTGTGTGTCCACCAGTTCATGTGTTTCACGGGGGAGCAACTTCTCATCAAAGAAGGCGACGGAAGTAAAACAGATGGTTGCAACAGCCCTACGGTACAATTTCAAATGGCATTGGCGGGCCTGAAGAATTGATATCAGCGGCCGGATCCGGCCCACGGCCGCACTTTGGTGACTTCAGGTTTAACCATTTCGGTACTGAGGACATCATTTGATGCCAGCAGCAGCGTCAACATTTTGATTATTAAAACGAGCCTGTTACTTCTTTCTCTAGAAACTCAGACAGCATATTCAACAGCCATTCTAAAATAAGTGCTGGTATTTTACTGACGCTCCGAATTAAACTGAAGGTGAGTTCAAGTGACTGCGATGAGCGGCTCTCTATGACCATCTAAAAAAAAGCTTTAGCAAGGGCCGTTTTCGTAGGTACTGAAAGGGTTAAAGTACTGCATTAAAGGCACCTGGAGCGCTAGTCATAATCTCGATGCGCAGGTTTCAACCTAGAGCCTACTTTTTTGCTGACATTTTCGCTCCTATTCGATACATCATAAGGCTCGAGCATCACTCATCTGACGTATCGTACAAGGGTTGAGTGGTGCTCTCATATCAGCCAGCTGTCCAGCTCAGCCGCGCCCCAGCCAGCTGCTTAGCTTAAGGTGCGCCCCAGTCAGCTGTCCAGCTCAGCCGCGCATCAGCCAGCTGTCCGGCTCAGTCGCGCGCCTGCCACCTACCCAGCTCGGACTCACCTCAGCCAGGTCCACTGCCAGGCGCTTCTGATCCATGTTGGCGGTCATCGAGAAGCCCAGCTTGTGCATGGCATTAGTGATGTGGTGCACCAGATGTTGCCTCACGGGCTGGTACACATCTGCGNGCCGATATTGGTCCAGTAGAGTGCGACCCTTCATGCGTGGCTCCGATGCAGGCGTCGTGACGCCAATCTTCTCATCTGCAACACGGCGTTCTTCCCATTTGATGCAAACCTGGACATTAGAACAAGAGTTACAAATGCATGAAGGACAACAAATTTCTCCATCATGCAAGCGCAAGTAACAACTAACTGCAGACTCTATTTGTGAAAGCCATTGGGATAATTTGCAAGACTACTATGATGCCTAGCGCAGTAAAGCTCAAGGTATAATTGCTGAAATACACTTCACGCATTAGAGTCATATCCAAAAGCTTCAAACGCCGAGACGCATATTATAGCAAACGCGCTATGCACCAATGAAGAGATTTACCTACGAACAGTGTTTATACAGTGTTAAAGTCATAATTGCGAGCTTTCGATGAGTGCTGTGTCCACTAAATTCCAAAAATGTCACTTAGCAGTTGGCCATATTTTGTTGTTACGGATTTTCGTGACAGTAGTAACACTGCACGGCAATATTGAAGACCCCGACTTCGAGTAGCTATCCATATAAAATGCAGTAGCACTCACAGTCACCTTTTTTTTCCGTGGGCCGGGAAAGCGAAATAATGGGAGGCACAGGCCGTATAATCATTACGTTCTGCTCACTACTTACAAGCCAGAACGAACGCTATGGGGAAAAGCTCGAAAAACTAAGTTTGGCGCTCCATGTTATAGAGAGTGAGGGACGTGCAATGCATTCAAAACAAGTTGTAGCAATGGTAGGAGAACGATTTGTACCACAATAATACCAAGTCGCCTCGCGCTATATTCTCAATGAATTATATCTCAGCTTTCCTGCCGGAAGGTCTCAGGTTTCATGTGATCTCAGATGAGTTCTGTAGGTCTCAAGTGGAAAGTGTGCAGATAGTGGCATGAAATAAGGCGCAGAGTATCTCCAACCGACCCCACACGGCACGGCTGTTCATTCAACCACGCAGGAGAGAGTAAAGAGGTACAAAAAAAAAAGAAGACAGAAGAAAGAGGTACCCGTACTGAGAGTCAATTTTGTGATCCTACACGGGAGCAGATGAATAGGAGACCCACGGGATAGTCTACCCGGCAGGGGCGCGCCCCAGTCAGCTGTCCAGCTCAGCCGCGCATCAGCCAGCTGTCCGGCTCAGTCGCGCCCCTGCCACCAACCCAGCTCGGACTCACCTCAGCCAGGTCCACTGCCAGGCGCTTCTGATCCATGTTGGCGGTCATCGAGAAGCCCAGCTTGTGCATGGCATTAGTGATGTGGTGCACCAGATGTTGCCTCACGGGCTGGTACACATCTGCGTGCCGCACCACCAGCTGAAGGATATGGACGAGCTGTCCAATGCTGTGCCCTTCCTCCACCAGAATCTTTCTAGTCCAGTGAGTGAGCATTGTGTTGCCTGCGGAACAGGGGACAGATTACAGTCTACAGCGAAACACGGTAGTGCACTGTTTTCAAAGAAGAAATAGTGCTACAATATGGATGTACTGAATAGCTCCCGCCTCTATCTTCCCCACAAAGGCGATCTCACCGAGGAAGAATAAGAGGCATACGGTATGTCAACAGTGACGTGGAACCAAGGAACGACGGTGCTCCTACACTGGATCAACTTACGTGGGTGAAGCCAAGTAGAGAAAGAAAAAGAAGAACAGAATAAAGCATTATCAGTAGGAGAGTGAAGGGGGAAGAAAGCACAGTCGGCACAAAGAAAACACGTCGCGAAGGCCTAACCATAGCTAAGGTAACTTGCCCGGTCATCAAATTTCATCTTTTCTTAGAAACTGGTCAGTTCTGTCACTTCAACAACCAGCCAGTCCTGAAATTAAATACTCCCTCTGTTCTGAAATAATCAACAGCTAAACATTCCATTCTGCATTAGCAGTTCGATCTCAGCCAAATTGTTATTGCTGTTTACATCAACAGGTTAGTATAGGCCATGGCTGAATAACGTAATAATACGTACTAACCTGTTATGTAATCAGCAAATAATTTAACTGAGACCGAACTACTAGTGCAGAGTGAAATTTTGGCTGTGGAACAGGTATTAGGTACTATAAGAAGATTTAAGCCTCCCTAAATAAGTGCTAAGCTCTTCTAAGAGAGGAAAAGGAAGGGACATATAGGATGTCGACAGAAAAACGGGGAACCCATGCACGAAGGTGTTCCCACACAGGATCAACGCGCATGGGAACAGCAAGTCGGGAAAGAA
>LQNS02000140.1:15493780-15505537 GCA_001587735.2 Parhyale hawaiensis
AACAGAGGGGATACTAAGTAACAGAACCTTAGACTTACTACTCAAGCATCTATTGTAAACAGTAGCAGAGTACGAGGCTTAACACTTTTCTTTCAGCTCTCGTAGTCAGGTTACAGTTGTATCATTGCATGTACATGTGACTTTGGGCATCCTTAACAAATACAAACACGAACGTATAGAGAGTTAGAGACAAAACAAAACTACAACAAACTACATAGTGGATCTGGATGGACAGACGGAAACAACCAAGCCCAAGATAAAACTCATTCGATACAGACAATCTCAGTTAACCGATAACACTCTTACCATCTTCCATTCTCGCTGGCATGGCAGGAGTGAGAATTTCTAGAGCTTGTTTGACAACTGTCCGCGCTTCCAGAGCGTGCGCTTTCAACAAGCTATGGAAAACTTGGAGCACGATTCTTCTGTTGATGGCGAACTTGGCAATGATGTGGGACAGAAGCAGGTGACCATGGTACTTGGTAGCAGGGTCGACACAATTTTTCGCAAGCAGACAAGGCCACGTGAACGTCATCAGACGCCGTAGTTTGTCTCCTTGCCGCAGTTTGTCGCCTTGTCTGTGGCTAGTTTCGTCGTGGAAATAATTGTATGCGCGGTCCACCAGTAGGCAGGAGAGCTGAAGCAAGAGAATTCGCAGGGCGTCGATGAACAGGCCATTGTTGTCAGGATTCATGATCCTGTTGATGAACACAGCTACGATGTTATCAGGAGAATCAATATTTGGGGTCTCGCAATTGCTGATAAGCAAGTCCCGCTCGCCGTGTTCCAAGCTAACTGAGAAGCTGGGGATGATAATGTACTGGAGAACGCTGGCCTTCAGCTCCTGGTTCACGGTTGAGTCTTCGAAGAATCGCACAAATTCAGAGAATGCACGGCGCTTCCACTCAACGCTGTAAGTTTTAGCAACAGTTTCTTCCATGAATTCTCTCAAGAACTGGAATTCGGGGATGTACCGCCCGATGAAGGCCTTCATTAGCTCGAACAGTAAGGGGATGTCATCGTTGTTGCTCTTGTAGTAAATGAGCAGAATGGATACAACCATGCGGGGAACTTTCCAGTGGTTGAATTCCACGGAATCGCACATTATGTGTTTTTCATGGAACTCTTCGGAGTTCCAGAGGTCACGCAGAGTCTGCACTAATACTGGTTGGGTGTCCAGCCACGCACTGTTGTGGCGAGCAATGAGAAGAGTCATGCGAATGGCGAGGAAGTGCCTCTGAGCACTATAAGCGGAAGTCACATCGGCATCGGTCATGAGGAGCAGTAGGCGATCTCCCATGAGCTCCAGTTGAGATCTGAGCGGAGCAGCTAAGGGATGACGGAAGATGAACTCCAAGCAGCGACCCCACTGTTCATTGGCAGCATGAGAAGGTGACAGGAAGAGCTCGATTGTGTCCGATGCATGAAGCATCAGGAACTTCACAAGGGGTTCGCGCAGAGGACTCCCAGCTTCGATAAGCAGGGCGTGCTCAGTTTGTAGAATCTTAGTGACCATGCCTTCAATGCAGCGAGTAGGCGTAGCAGGCAGGCGATGGAATAGGTCCAGGATGCTAGCAGCCAACTGCAGTTCGGTTGTTGACTTTGAACTCATGGCAGCTGAGTCCAGAAGACCGAAGCAACACTGCATGAGCTCATCACAAATGGTAGCTGTGAAGAGCTTAGGAAAGAGTCTTGATATGTACGAAATTTTGCTGACAAGTTGCGTAGAGAGCCTAGGCCCACTGCTGCAGATATGAGAGACAGAGGGTCTCACGACGGAAATGATGGACTCAGATGGTTGCTTCCCTTCCATCATTTTTTGAAGGCCTTCAAAAGCGGCCTCTTGAATTTCACTATTGTTGTATGTGACCAGAGCTTTGTAGATCGAAGAGAATATCTTGTCCTGGATGTTAGGAATGTAATGGCAAGTAGAGAGCGCTCTTAGGGCAGATTTCTTCAAAGGAATGAGGTTGGTCACATTTTTATAGCACGAATACTTCTTAAGATACGCCTCATCATTGTCTACTAGACTGAACAGTTCATTGAGGAATATCTTGTGCTCTTGAACATTTGTGTCCAAAGTGAACAAGCGCGGCTCAAGAGTCGTACAAAAAGTGTTACCGTCCATCAAACCAATTTGAACGTTAGCTGGTTGGTGACGCAAGAAATGCTTCTTAGGAGGCACCATGTCTACGAGGACTTCTTTGTGGGGCAGCATCACTTGGGTAACGCCTCGGCCAGTAAGCTTGCCCAGCAAGCGCAGAGAGTGCATTGTTTGCTCCCTGACGATGGTATTCGATGCAGTTACCTGTAGCACAAGCTCTTGAGTGACTTCTTGCAAGGATTTCTCCTGAATGGCTTGCATCTCGGCTGTGTCATGCGGAGGTTGTAACGGAGCAGCACACAGCTGTAGTATTTTCTCCAAGTTTGCTTTGGCCATGTCCACGGCACCGGTGGAGACCTCGCCTGATAGATCCATCATAACGTACATGAGCGCTCGCAAAAAGGCAAACTGATGCTGCAGCACCCACTTGAGGGGCATGTGCTCGCACAGGAACTTGATGGCAAGGCAGCCTCCGTGTTTGGCGTACCACGCACGCTGGTAACACAGCTGACACATCTTGACGGCAAGGTACTCCATGAGCGGCAGACGTGAAGCCCTTTCTTTACTGCCCAAGATGTCAGTAGCAGCACTGATGATAACTGCGAGGGTAACATGGCAAGGCTTGCAAAGTTCCTTTTCTTCATGCCCCATGACCACGGCAAGAGCATCGATCAAAACGTAGGGATCCATTCCTTGAATTTTGTTCTGTACATTGAATGGTCCAGCCTGCTGAGCAACAGCAACCATCGTATAGTGACGCACAATAGCCACCATACTCACAAGCACCGGCTTGCTGAGCTCCTTTATAGCAGCAGCAACCAACATCGCAGTGAGAGCCATCTGATGGACGCGACGAGCAGCCTCGTCGCGACATTTGTAGGGCTCAGAGGAGGTTATTTCTTCATCTTTGAAGCTGGGGTGACTGACAAGCTTGAAGAGTGACGTTCGGTCCTGATCTTTGAGCATTGAACCAATCAGGAAGCAGCGCACAACCTCCCAGCACTGCTGCCGATACCAAGGTTCAGTAGTTGAAGTTTTGAGTGCGTTGAAGGCCACTTCAATGATTTTCTCAATGGGAAGCAGAATGGGCATTTTGTGCTCGGCGAACTGCACATTGATGCAAGTACTGGGATTATCTTGTTCATCATAGTGAAGCTCTTGTGGCTCTATCATCATTTTTCTATTGCCGCCACCAAACTTGCCAAGGACTCGGAAGGCAGTCTGAGCGGTGCTGTCGTTTGGATTGCGCAGGGTTTTCCACAGAGCCTGCATAAGCTCAGCACGGACAGGTTGTATGTGCTCGTACAAAAAATCCGGCTGAAGGTTATCGACGCACAACTCTAAAGTCCTAAGCCCCTGTGAGATGAGAGTCTGGGAGCCATTGAGAGCAGACACGAGTGGATCCATGAGCATAGGGAGGTATGGTAAGAGGGAGGATAGTCGCACGGGCACGGTGAGGCAAAGTTCAACAAACAAATCCTTCATGTGTTGCTTATGAAGACCGCTTTGCAAACTATTCAGGCCTTGCAGCAGGGTAGGCAAGAGAGGCAGAAACTCTTGATAGAGCAAGTCGTGACTGCCGCCGCCAATAGAACGAAAGAGAGCACGCAACAGCAGGAAGTAGTTGTAAGGCTCTTTAGCGCTCATAGCAAGCTCCATGGACTTGTTAACTATTTGATGCAAATGAGGTTTCAGCATCTGTTCATTAGCGGTGGGAAATAGTGAAACACTGCCAAAGACGAGCTTGAACAGTTTTAGGTACAAGCTGGATCTTTCCACGGGCTTCCCCATCTCTTCCATATGTTTGAGAAGATACTCCACAAGTATGGTGGCAAAAACGGGTGACGGGACTGGATTAGCAAGAAAAGTGTTGGCAACTCCTTGCAAGGCGTTGTTCAGATGGATACGATCAACCACATACTCAATCGTGGTAGAGAATATTTCCTTGAAAGTGGCAGGATTGAGCAGCGTGAAGACATTTGCAAAATGTTCCAGTACTTCTTTTTCTTCTTTAGAGCGACCTGCACTTGCTACACCAGAGCTTCGCTGCGATGATGCCGCTGCCCCTCCTGAAGGAACTACTCCGGGACTGTTGATGGTGTAGATGTCCAGCGCCTGCATCGCCCACTTCACAAAACGGATGAAGATTAAGACTTCTTTCGGCTGGAAAATCTTTTCGCCAGTGTTGAGCTTGTCCGAAAAGGCTCGCAAGTTAGTGTAGCCCCATGTAATTGTCTTGACACCAGACACCAAAGTTTTCACAAGAGCTTTACAGTCAGGTACACTGTAGTTTTGTGTAACGTTCGGGAAGGCGCCAAGTTTCTGAAGGGGATCTTTTTCCTTGACAGAGTCAGTATCAGAGGCATTGGTTGAGGAACTGCCGAAAGGTTTCGTGTCTTTCGTGTCTTCTTGTTTGATTTCTTGAGACGTTTCAATACCACTGCTCGAGCCAGGAGTGTTGTTGGCAGTGGAAGGTGCAGATAAACTGGCTGGGATTGCACCACCTGTCTCCTTCTCGGCATGTTTCTGCTTCAAATAAGGTACCTGCAGCTGCGCTATTGACTTGAACTTGTCAACAAACACCTGCAGCATACGAATGAGGAGGTCCTTGGTCACTGTGGGTGGATAGGAATCGTCGTGATTGTAGGTCCGTATGCAATCGACGAGATTCAACAGAAGTTTGCATGACATGGTCTGAATGCTGGTGGGTAGAGTTTCGTCGTGAATATTCTTCGAAAACAGATGAACGGCTCGGCTCAAAGCTTGCAGATTCAACTTCGTCCTGTGTACAGACAATGATTTAATACGTTATCTAATTAATTCAATCAATATATTAGTTTTAGCCTCAGAGACGAGTAGTGACTCAAACCGAAAATGGAAAGGGATGAGCAATATCTCCTGATAAACAGGGAATAAAAATGAGAGAGGGAATAAAAGTGAGAGAGGGAATAAAAGTGAGAGAGGGAATAAAAGTGAGAGAGGGAATAAAAGTGAGAGAGGGAATAAAAATGAGAGAGGGAATAAAAATGAGAAAGGGAACAAGTCATGAGAGAAAGGAAGAACACGGACGTAGAAAAAGAAGGAAGCACAGTGACTGCAAAAGAATCGTGTGCCAAAGACCTAGACAAAAGTACCACTAACTATAAGGAATCCGAGGGGCACAAGACCCTGTAAGACAGGATAGGCAACCTAACCGGTCAAACACTCTGGTTCATGCTATGCCCATAGCGAGGACGGCTAGTTACAGATGTAGTAATTAGTGTAAGTCTTCTCGGTCAATACAAAAAGTTTAGGGAGAAAAGCAATGGAGATGTATTATATGGACAGAAATGTGGAACCCAGGTATGAGGGTGTTTCTTCACTGACACGGCAAGTCAGGACGACGGTTAAACCAAAGCATCATTAGCAGGATCATGAGTAAAGAAGAAGCCAAAAGTGAGTAAGAGAGATGTAAAATACTAGGAAATACAATACCGGAGCCTAACTACACAAATATAGGCGCAACTTAATGAGCGGACCAGCAGCTGCTTACATGTCGTTCATGCTATTGGATCTAAGATCCCAACTTTCGCCACTAATCAGGATGCCGTGCGACTTGAACATTCGCTTATCAGTAAAATGTGCGATTGTATATGTAGTGCAGTGGTTATTAACCTTTTTACTCCTACGCCCCCCTTAAGGATATACTTTCTCCATCGAGCGCCCCTAACTGTTTTTAAACGAGGCGCTTAGGCATACTACCGTACCAAATTGTCATATTTTACAAGGACTGTAAATAGTACCAAACGCGAAAATAAATCGAGATTCCACCCCTGGAATCTGCTGACGCTCCTCAGGTCAAGAACCACTGTATACTCTCCCAGCAGTAGGTAACCTTTGGGGTCTCTCGGAGGGCACAACATAACATGGAACGGAGGAGCCGACGGATCATCATACGCCCCCTGAGGAGGAGGGTGGCCAATTCCACATGGTAAAGAATTAACACTATCTTTGTGAAATGAGAAAATTAAGCGGGCTACTGAGCTGTAAGAGAGATGCCAGCAATAAATTAAATACGCACTGAGTTACACAAGAGCACAGAGAGCGCAGTTACCTGACGTGGTGCACCAAGTCAGCCAAAGTAGAGTAGGCTAGTGGCCGCAAAGTTTCATGAGCAGTCCAGCCACTACCAAACAGCAACTTCTCATCAAAAAGCCGGTCAATATGAGGCACAAATTCTGAAAAAATAACATGAACACAATTAGAACAAAAAGATAGAGATATATTTTAGCGACTTCTAGCATGATGGTCACTCCACGGAAGCCACTGGGAGTTGGTGGAATAAGCTATGAAGTTGGTTGACGACAGCCTTGACTACGTCAATTGCAAATGCGCAACGGGCAGCGACCAGGGCTGCGGAGTCGGATGGTTAAAAGTCTGACTCCGACTCCCGGTCCTTCAGTTTTACTGACTCCACAACCCGGGTAGCGACCACAAACACAGCGGCATCACAAGCACCTATTACCAGCGCTCAGCACACACAGATTTCATCAAACTACACTCTTTTGTATCTCTACTTCTGTCACATGCAGTTGGTAAGTGGGCGCTACTGACTACCAGTACAATGAAGAGCGAAGGCAACAGTAAGTAAATAAGAAAGTTCCTAGTGTTGCACTCCGAGAATGTAGACCTGCAGTAATGCAACGCAATCATAAAAACACATGGATTATCAGCAAAGTTTCCATCATCTTTCTCAGGGTATGCAATCAAGAGTCTATGAAACAAGCTTTGCTTAGATCCATTTCACATTCTGTTTACCTGCACATTATTGCTCTTAAATAAAGTAAGGCCCGTGCTCCCAGTTTCACATGCTAAATTATCCTTCTGTTTCATTACGTTTTTCAAATGAATTGTTTTTGTTTTTGATGCGTCTACATTCAAATACAATGATAATGCTTTGAGAATTTTATCATGGACACTGTTGCCACCAGTTAGCTACTCAGAGGCTCAACGTTTAGAATTATTTCAAGTGATGAGGCTTTCATTTGTTAGATGTAGACGCGCACTTTTGTTTGGCATTTCCTACGTCAAGTCCCGCTCTTGCTCGCCTACAGCATGTACTACACGGTAGGCAGTCTTCTCGGCTTTCCCTCTTTCTATTTTCTTACTTGAACAAAGTGTGCCTCAATCAACTCATCCGCACCGATCAGTGGATAACGGCGAATAAAATGCGCATAGAGTTGAATGTGGGTGTCAACTCTGACAGTTACATTGAAACAGTGTCAGTCAGTGTAAAGCCAGACAAAGGGGAAACAACGCCAGACCACACACAAGCTTGAAGACCACCGAATGTGTGACAGAGTTTGGCTGGTAGGTGCCGTCTCCCCCACTGTATAGTCCCGACTTGGCACCGTCCGACTCGCACTTATTCGGACATCTGAAGGACCCTTTACGTGAGCAGTGTTTCCCAACAACAATACCGTAATTGCACAGGTGAAAAATGGACCTGCACGGCAAACGTTGATTTTTATGACCGAGGCATCAAGACTCTCGTTCATTGCTGGCAAAAGTAAATTATAATATGTAGTGGTAACTACATAGAAAAATAATGTCTGGAGCACACAAGATCACTCTTTTCGATGGTGCCACTTCAATTTTTGTAGCGTTTAAACTTTTTGAGTTACAAAATAGGAGGCATTACTTTTGGAACAATCCTCGTAACTTGACACCCAGCAAGTATACTTACGACGAAAGAGTAAAACATTCAGATAACGCACATATTATTCGTATGAAAAATATTCCCGGACATTGCGTCTAGGAATATCATTTTATATGCATAGGCCTACACTCGCCTAGGCAAATGGATGGAGCAAAAGAAGAACAACATTTTCTAACAATTTTTGCATTAGGCCCAATGTGTGAACTACAGGAATTCAATGGTATACCAGACAGCAATGCAGCAGCTACACCACTTCTAGTTACTCCAACATGTTCTCAGTTGAAGCCTACGTTTCACGAGCATGCTTCGGTCTAACATAGAAACTTCTGTCCCCCACACAGATTTCCATCCTATATACATTGCCTAACTTCTGGCCAATACAAAAACATAGATGTCATTGGGGTAATTTTGACAGCCTCCAAGGAATACATTTTGTGGTAGTTTGACACGGTGCGGGAATGAGAATGGTAATGCTTTGCCATGTGGACAACCAATCTTGTATAGCAGAACGACCACGAGCACATGCCATGAATAGGTCAATGGAATATTCACCACCTTCCTTGAAGTCCGAGCACCCTATTGAATAATAATTCAAAAACAAATAGACACTATACCTTCGACATATTTCCTACTTGACATTCCATGAATTTCTTTATCCACCCGCTTACATTATTTTCTTAACTTCAATTTGGTAATTTTCCTAGTCTTTCTATTTTTGTTTCTGCTTTATTAATTTTCGCAGACTGTTTTGTTTTTGAAGACAGTCCAAATAAGAGAGTACTTGGTGAATCTCTCCTTCTTGTGCACATAGACAAGCACTGAGTGTATTGACATTTGACGGTGGTGTGGTGCTGCTGGTGAGCGGCCGTGTCAATAAAACACACCTACACAGAGTGTGGGGAACTAAGCCAATGAGCCTCTTGCCTCACTACCACTCTCTCTGTATGCATGCTTCCGATCACCCGGCCGCCTTTTGCCTGAGTCCGTATCACCACTTCTAATGCTATCTTTCACTCTTTTTACCACTCGACTCAGTCATCCTCACCCTCACCAGGGGCAAAATACTTGTTTCCTGGTTATTTATGCTCTCTGCTAAGATGAAATTAACAGCTTTATTCAATTAGGTCTTAATGCAAGTAAGATTTACTTGAATGTTTAATAAACAAAATTTGTTTCTTGTTGATAGTTGATACTCATCACTTTGTATCACTAGTGGTCCAATCTCAGTGTTAGTGGCACGCTCACTTCTTCAAACACCTTTATTTGTAGCTGAGGAGCTATACATCATGGACCTGACTGTCATTTAATAGCTCAACCAATGTAGGTACTATAGGATGTAGCTAAAGACTCTGAGGTCAACAGCATCGCTCTAGATAATATGTTAGTTAAAGCCTCTCTAGATACGACGCGGTGTCAAAAGATGAACAAGGACATGCAGTACATATACCAAGAAACATAGCCCCAGTGCGAAACACCGCGCAAGAGATTATTGCTACAGTTTTATTGTATAGCTTTTAAGCCTCCGGGTCGACTACAACGGCTATCAAACTGAGGAAGAAATAAAAGACATACAGTACATCGTTAAAAACGTGGAACCCATGCACAAAGGTGTTTACACACAGGATCACGCGCATGGGAACAGCAAGCTGGAAACGTATGAGAAGAAAAATCGTCAATGTAAGCACTAAGCAGCTAAGTAGAGAGAAGAGAAGCAACATAGGCACAAGAGGAAGCTGTGTCTAAGATCCAAAATAAAGCCCAAGTAATTAATGATATCTCCCTGGAACAAACTACAGTCACTCAACAGGTGTCACACACAAATAGCAAATAAATGCATTTGGGCGACTACCCGACCATCTACAGCACCATACCCTGCAACACAGCAGAGACACGCAGCTTGCAGACAGGAAAACACACGATTTTCCCCTTGGATTTACCACCTGTGAAGCGGCCCGCAAAAAAAGCGGAAAGCAAAGATTAGTTACTGTTCTCAGTGACATCAATACGGAGAGAAGCTTCTGTAATAATATATCCATAAACAATCAAAGCTAGAACGAGCATCATTATAATTCGCTACGTTACAGGAGCTTACCTGGACACTACAATGGTGTTTCGAAAGGGGCAATGGGAGGGAGATATGATATATCAAGAATGGCAGCCAGCCCATAGAACGGAAGAAGGAAGTACAGTGCGTTAAAGATGCTTAAGAGAAGTACTGCGGGACTTGCAAGGTATCCCTTGAATATTTACCCACTTTTGTAATGAAAGTGTCCGAAGAACTACAGGGTCCAAGAAAATAGCTCACACTGTAACATTACGTTCTTGAAGTGTCTTATGCACATCATGTATTGATTTTTTCAGTAATTAACATTACTTGGACAGATGAAACGGGCAAAGCAATACGTGACCTAATTGTCACCTTGAAAGCTGCAAGAATAAGCAATGGCGATGTAACTATACGAAGTATGGAAACGATATATGAGGCGTCCAGAGTCAGAGGGGCGAACCGACCACTTTTATCGGTTTGGAGTTAGCTACGAATCACGAAGGGCCTCACCCTCCTCTCTATGTGTATACAAGTTACAACACGAAAAGCGATCTCATAGAGGAGTAATAGGAGGTTTAGTTTGGGTTACTTTTTCGCGTCTGGCCGGCCGGCCGACCAACTCCAATTAAAAATTGATTTAGATGATTTTCTCTGGTCTCAGAAGATTAAACGGATACAAATTTAGTATATTAGATGTAGTATTGAATAATAGGACGTATACATACAAAAATACGATAGAATTAAAGTTGCAAAAGTTTGACCGCATTTTTCTCCCACTTTTTATTTTGGTCGGTTCGCCCCTCTGACTCTGGACGCCTCATATAGAGGCAGCTATGGTACCACCTCCAGCAAGCCTTTTTGTAATTGAAAGCGCATTTTCAAACCCAAGGATTTATACAAGCGGTTATGAAATGAAATCCTTGCAGGATCGTGAGCAATGCGGTAAGACAACTCGGGGATTCCAGATCATCAATGCGTACCCAGGTATTAAGCAATTATTCAAGGCTTATTGTATGTAAAAACAATCTGGTTACTTTCAGCTGCTCGGCGCCAGGCAGAAACTGCATGACAAAGGAAAAATGATGGTGGAGATTCAGCACCCCATCATCCTTGAGCTTGAACATCGGACATTTCGCTGTTGAGGCAGTTTACCGAAAATCAGCACAAAAGATTGTGTGCCCGTAATGCATGAGATTTGCGTGAAGATGGTCGCACTCATTTCCGCTGTGTTAGCCAGCTAGAGTGATCGTGTGGGCCACAGGTGCTTTGGACAACTCAAAGCCTCAGTTTGTTTTTGTTAAGAAAGGTATCACGGTGAACAAGCAAACATACGTCAAAAATGTTGACAGAAAAAATGTTAGTCTCTTTCGTCGAAACTTTGGGAAACCATTTTGATGCTGTTGAGTAGCCTTTACGGCAACCTTCTGGTCCGCCCAGCACCACCGTCCACAGCCTAGGGACTGTCCCCACGAGTATCTACCTTGCGGTGTTTGACTGCTCTTCACCTATTGAGGAGCAGGGGCTTCACTAATTGACTGCAACAAATTCAATGCCGATCCTAGTGCGACCCACAACTCCAGGGCCACGGCTACGCCACAGTCCTGCCTTTCCCCTATCAGGACAACGCAATCATGCAAGCTATGGGAGATCGTCTTCAGAGGGTCTCCACACCACTGGCACTAAAGATCCAAGTCTGTCCATCGGAAACTGTCGTAGGAGCGCAGAGCTTGGCCACACCCACACTGCAGTTGAGGCACACGGCCTGGTCCTATCCTGGCAGCCCCAGGCCGTTATCCGTGATCGGTGGCAGAGCATCTCTGAATGGCAGCTAAGGATTTGGATACCAATGTGTCAAACACAGGAGCCCTCATATCTTCTCAGACAGTTATGGGATTGCAGCGATAGAGC
>LQNS02000140.1:15691078-15702519 GCA_001587735.2 Parhyale hawaiensis
CTCACTGGAGATGGTAGCCAGGTACCGTACCCACAAGGTCAGAGATGACTTACAGTCACTATCTTGCCTATGTTGAAACAGCTGGATTGTCTGAAGGACAAATCAACTTGGAAGAAAGAGATTAAATTAGTTCAGATCAGGATCCTTTGCACCAGCAACTCAGGGGGACCACCAAACCCCTCCCTTCTCCGCCGTGGGCATGCCAGGTGCTACCGGTACCGACAGAGGTGTTCTGTCGTAGCGAGCCACTGAGATTGGATAGAGTGTTGTAACTAATTTTTCTCAGTGGCGAGCGAAGACAGAACACCTCTGAAAGATGAGGCACACCCAAAACCTCTTCAGTTCCATGGCCTAGGTGAAGTTGATGAATTAGTGCTCTCGTCGTGCCAAAATGAGGTGTGCTGATGCTGGATTCCTGAGGTAGCTACCAGGTAGGCGGGGCCTAAAAAAAAAAATATAACACCGAAAGCTGTTTATACTGAGGGTCACGCCTCGAAACGGTCTAAACTGCCATTTGGACGCCCCCAGAGTTGGGCGCTGTCGCTGGGCTGTTGCTACCGACAGAGGTGTTCTGTGTTCGCTCGCCACTGAGAAAAATTCGTTGCAACACTATCCATTGTGTCACCTTTGAAATGTACCTTCTACCATTTATCTGCTGTTAAAACTTCTGCCGCAATGACTAAAAAACTGATAACTTTGCTACGTGGCGGAATAACCCCCAGGGTGATAACATTGCCCAACCTTATCTTTGCCTTATCACTTAGCCTTATGAGTTGGAGTTAAAGTCGGACTTAGAACATCTGACTCCCGAACGCAAGTTAAATGGCGGTCTTCCAAAATGGCAGCTTCTGCTTGATGGATGGTGTCTTCATCAATGGCTATATTGGGGGTCCAGGCGTGGGATTTATTTTGATAGATGTTTGGCCACCCACGGAATGGCGATTTCAGTGTTTTACAACGTAGCTATATGATAATACGGCATCATCTCCATAGGTTTGCTTCCTTTCATCAAAGGTCTCTTTCGGCGTGCAATCTTTCAAATATAGAAACCTAATCATTGCTTGGTACTCAATTAGGTCCATAGCCTAGTTGTTCTTTACTTCAATCTAACATTTGTAAAACAAGGAAGCCATTTGAGTCCAGTGCCACAAATTTTCTTGTGATCTATACGTTAATGCAACATTACACAATTTGTTTCAGTCAAATACAATAATTCTAATTGGGTGAGTCAAAATCTTTAATGAATTCTCCTTGTAGCTATACTGTATGTTGCCCTTTTTCCTAAGTTTGTATTGCCTGTTTTCTGTTAGTAGGTTATTCACTCTCAAATGTGAACACCTTAAGTAGAATTAAGCTCAAGGTTCCAATTCCAATTCCTGGAGCCACTGGGTTTCTAACTTAACCAAGTTCTCCAACTTTGCAACCTGGTACATACGCAAGCAAGCAATTGGCTGTGATATCATTGTGCAAATTTTAATAGAAAAACAATGAATAAATGCCATCTATACTCAATTTGCTGTGGTGTAGATTACAGGTAGGGAGACTTAGACAAGGAGTAGGTATGGTACCGTGTAATCTCTGGCCTAGTCTTGCGGAAATTTCCAAGACCAGAAGTGGCATTAATTGGTTCTCCCTGGACCCTTAAAACATGGCTGTTAAATGTGAGAATATATTCTGAGTGAGTCAGCGTATTTGGGACCTGTGAGTAGCAGCTTGAAACTGACTCCTGTTGTTCTTGACACTAGCTACCACTTGATGATAGGCCTACCTACTCAATTGTCCATTTATACGGGAAGCATACATATTGTGCAAACTTATGGGATGTAGCTATGTAACCACGAGCTTAATGTGGTGTATACAGTCCTCTCACCACCACTGAATTTATTTCACATATTTGATCAACTGTGCTCCTGAAGGCTGTGCAATAGTTTCCTAATTGATGAGTTTCTCATTTATGTAATGAGTTTTATTAGCTAGTTACAATCGATTTGGGTCTAATGTGAGAATAATAATATTTGAGATATAAAGTATGTATGTTGGTTGAAGTGAGCATCTCTTTCCTACTTGTTTTTCTAGGGTTAAAGACTTCAGACCTGTTGCAGCTATCTACCTCTCTTTAGTTTGCTTCATGATGGATTGCTTCAACTTGTGTATTCTCACAGTTGCACTGTTTGTTGCTCATACTTGTGAGTGCAGTCATATACAGTAGGCTAGTCTATTTTAGTGTCATTTAGTAATCTGTATTATTTTCAGGTGTTTGTTGTAATGCCTGAGGTTTTCAACAGCTTCTTCCACACATTCCACATATTTCTGGGAACATTTGTTTTAGTCAACATCATTACAAACTTCGCAGTGATAATGCTTGTGGACACCTCAACGAAGGGCCTCATCATGCCAGCCACTGTAAGTTGGTGTAGTATTGTGAATAACTTGGAACGTCTTTGTACTCTAATTTTTGTGTTTAATAACTTTGCTACATTAATTTGTATTCTTTCATCTATTTAGTGTGTTCAACAATGGCTGAAGTCTGACCAGCTGTGAATTGGACGTGCATCTCTCTATAATTTCTTATTACATATTTAGTTGCAGAACAAACCATAAAAATGTTGCCTACAAGAAGTGGGCCTGATCTCTCCAGCAAAGATGACTCAGGGGGCAACTAATAGAAACATTCAAGTATTTGAATGGCTTCAATGACGTAGTTATCTACAGTGGGACTTTTTGAAAGAGACATTTATGATCGCCTATGCAAAATGGTCAAATACTCAAGCATAAAACTGGAAGAACCATCCTAAGCCTACAGTTTTTTCTGTATTCCATAGTGAACATTTAGAATAGACTCCTTATCAACGTTGTTAGTGCGGAGACAGTCAACGCCTTTAAAATTCATCTTGACACATTGGGAGAGACTCCCTCCACAGGTAAGAACACTTCATCCAGGAGTCACAAAACTTTAAAGGCCAAAGCTTCAAAGGGCAAGTTTAATCCATAATCTTGTCTCTTCCGCCCCAACTAAATAGACGCCTCTAAGCTCCCCAGATCAGCAGCTATTAGGCTAATCGTGTTTGCGCATGCATGATCACCTCCTTGGCTGAGGCTTTCCCCCTTTCTTCATTTTTCTTCAGCCATCTATATGATACTGACATAGCTCTTGGCAATAGCTCATAGGGGGCTGGGATGTAACTCCCGATAACTTTTGGACTGGGCCCGTCGGTCCTTAATGGCAATAGCTCATAGAGCGCCAGGGCGTATGTGTCGGTGTCTTTTTAGGAATGGGCCCGTTGGTCCGTCTACTGCCACCTATCTAATCTAATCTACTGCTGCCTATCTAATCTATTTCATATTTTTGCTGATTGTCGTATATAGATCTGATTGTTTTTATTCTGAGACGCCTTTATTATCGCAACTCGTGGCATTTTTGTTATTCAGATGGATGGATTTCTACCAATTCCAAACGTTTCTTTTTAACAGCAACTGTGGCTACATTGGTGCTTCTCTGATTCCTATAGTAGCCTGTTAGTTGAAAAGTTCTAAGATTTGCTCACAAGTTGTTAGCTTGCTTTACTTCTGAACCACCAGTTGTGTTGCCTAGTTATGATAGCTTGCAACAACCACAACATTGTGGCAGTCAAAGTGTCAAACGACCATCTCTCAAATTTTCATGGATTCCATTTATGCGCTGACATCGGTATAACTCATAACTGTTATGCTTTCGGATTTTGGATAGATTTCTTTGTGTATTTCACCCCCTCATAGTTTCAAAATTTCATTATCCCAAAATTTTTATTGGAATTTAAATAGCTGCCCCCAATAGATCAGCTACAGTTGACTTTTGACACGTGGTAAATTCTCAGGTCAACTTTATGTCTCCATCTGCCTACTTAGCCTATATGTAAGGAGTTAGGTTTGTTTCACAATGAATGCCTATTGACCAGCAGTAATACAGCTTTGTTGGAGTGAAGATGGCAGCGCTCACATCCTTTGTTGATTGAGTTAGAAGAGAGCGATAATGCCAATAGAGAAACATTAGTTTCTTCTACATTAGTAAAATCAGTACCATACCATAAGCAAATAGAAATATGGTATCTTCACAACTCACAAGTTCTGTGCCTTCATTTTTAGGCCTAACAGTATTGGTAATAGTACTACCTGTTGCGCTCATTTTTACCCTCAGAGCTTTAACATCATTTTGTGTTAAAGTAATACCAATAAAGCCTAGTCGTGTTTGACATTACCAAATATTCATCATAAGACTTGCGCTTTGCATGTTATGTACAGTATATAGAAGTAAGATCTGAATTTCAAATCATTCTGTGGAATCTGCTCATTTGTACTTCTGGGTGGTTCAAAGTCTGTGTTATTTTACCTTGATATTTCAATCTATAAAGCAACTCAACTCTGCTGCCCAAAAGACCCCACCATATATTATTGGACACTGAAATTGGCCTCTTGGGCCTGGAGGCCGTTCTACGTCAGTGTTTAATAAAATGAGTTCTTATAATCACAGAGACCTGAAAAAAGATTAATTTCTTCATTGTACCATAAGGAATGTGTTGCTGAGCAGGGAATCTAAATTCACAATCATGTATCTTCAGTAGGTGATATACATCATGCCTTCAGACACCAAGAAAAATTGAAAATTCATCATAATTTCTAGGAATATATGAATATTAAAATTTTATAGAAAAAATTGGCTCATAGATACTACATGTAATGTACAGCACTTTAATATCACATTCAATTTTTTTTTCCAAAGACGGATTTGAAGCACTAACCTCAGAAATTGATGTAGCTATGTAGAGTTTTCAGTAGACCTCATCCCAATAGCCGCAACGAAAGTTAAGTTAAGGAAACCCAGTAATGTTGAAAAAATTAATTAAAATCACAGTAATAACTACTACATTGGTACCTACCAATGAACTAAGAATAGGCCTACACGTTTAACTATGAGATAAAGGTACCAAGACAGCTCCGCATATTAGCGGCTCTTGATCGTGCTTGCTTGCATGCATTCATGATCGTCTTTTTGGCTGGGATTCTTCCCCCTTCATTTTCTCTTTTCACCAGTCCTCTATATCCGACTAACGAATGGCAATAGCTCATAGAGGGCCGGGGCGCAATTTCCGGTGCCTATTGGTTCGTCTGCTGCCGCCTATCTAACTTAATATATGAAACCATAACAATTTATGGCTGATACAATCCTTCCTTACTGGAACCATTTAAAGCTGCAAACCGTAATTGTCCGTATCATTTCACGTAACTGTCAGGTATACCTATTATATCACTTCGTAGTTTCCTATTTGCCTCACTTTGGTTGTCTTAAGTTGAAGCACATTGCAACCAATGATTTATCACCTAACAGCCATCAAAGCAACATCACTTCTCGTTTGCCAATGCAGTATCACTTCACGACTGTCAATGCTGAATCACTTCACGACTGTCAATGCTGAATCACTTCACGACTGTCAATGCTGAATCACTTCACTGCTTTCCATACTACAACACTTCATGGCGGCCAGTGCTTCATAACTTCAAGCTGGCAGGGCTCGATCACTTTATGGCTGCAAGCTGCTCCAACTCACCTTTCAGCTCTGCAGCCTGTTCTGATTTTCTCTCTTAGCCCGTATAGCTACCAAATAAATTTCAATGACATTTTCATCAGTTTGGAATTTTATTACAAATCGAGCATACCATAAATTTGAGAAGCTTCTGTTCTTCGAAATGAGACTGTTTATTTCACTAAATATTACGAAATAAGTTTACTGCAAATACTGTCATAAACAGTTGTTCTTTGTAATTATGCTTCAAACCTTAATATTTTTGTGAATTTGTTGTAGCTACATGGAAGTCTTAGAAGTATGTACAGGTTTGGTAGTCATTTTCAGTCATTACTGAATGTAAAAGAATTAAGACAAATAGCCTCAACAAAGTATGAAAAAGTAATGGGAGAACATATAAAAATGCGTCTGGTCCAATTGCCGGACCGAAATCTGCCTTAGGGGCGAGGGTCCAGTCAATATATGGTGTGGTCTATGACTACATTAATAGACTAGAGCACTCTGAGAGCGCATACCTCCGCCAAGTGAGGCAACGGTAGCGAAAAATTTAAGTTGACTCTGAAACCATAATTTTCTTTGTATAAACTCCAAAATCTAATCATTTGTGCCTTTTGATAGTAATCATAGCTTGTGCAATTTTCTTGAAGATCCATTCATAACTTTTTGAGTTATACTGTTAACAAACGTAATGACAAACATGAGTCAAACTTAAAAACGAACAAACCGATCTGCACCAAAATTTAATCATTTATGTCTTTTAACATTACTGACAACTATAAATTTCATAAAGATCCATTCATTATTTTTTGAGTTATTGTGCTAACAAGCATAAAATTAAAAACAGTGACAAACGAACGAACGAACAAACGGATCATTACCAAAGTTTGGTCATTTACTCTTTGTTATATACCTAACAACTCATGTTAATTTCATCAAAATCCTTTCATAACTTTTTGAGTTATGGCATTGAGAAAAATGAGGCAGACAAACAAACGGATGGACATATCTTCACCAAAGGTTAATCTTCTGTTCCTCCTAACATACTTAACAATCCCTGTATATTTCATCCAAATCGGTTCATAGCTTTTTGAGTTATCTTGGTAACAGACAGACAAAGAGACAGACAGACAAACACGACGAAAACATAACCTCCTTGGCGGAGGTAAATATGTGAAATTCGTTACGTTCAAAGAGATCAATCTCAGGACTATAAATGTCTGTGTCATGAACAAATAATATAAAAATGAAATTCATTATTGAATCAATCGCCTGAGTTGCGACTACAGTGGTTAACTGAAAATCTAAGAATAATAATGAAGGTGCACCATTTGCAGTGCGACCAAGGTAGGTGCATTATTCCAGGGTTAACGTTGCCTTGCTTGGCTGTGGTATGCTCTCTCAGAGTGCTCTAGTAATAACCATTATTGTTAGTAATGTCTTGGCCACCTCGATATCAGACCTCTTTTTAGAGGACATGATGTTTTTTTGCTCATTGATACTAGAGCAAATAAAGAGTAGTCAGGTTGATTATGAGCATTTTATGCACATGCCGATGATGCATAATCGCTTGTTTCCATAATTTACTACTATACCACTTGTTTCCTAGGTACCGAAAGGCTGGCATGTGTGTGCCCCATGTGAGAGCGTAGCACCACCTCGTGCTCGGCACTGTGGGTCTTGTGGCTGTTGTATACTGAAGCGGGAGCACCATTGTATCTTTACTGGATGCTGCATTGGTCTCCACAACCACCGCTACTTCTATTGTTTCCTTGTCTACATGTGGCTCTCAACACTTTATTGCTCTGTGGTCAATGCATTCTTCATATCGCCTTACATCGGTAGGTGTAGAACTGTGTGCATTTTAGCTCATAGGCATACCGTGAATCAATCATTCCTATCCTAGCTTGCCCCATCGTCAAATTGACGTCACAATAGTTGATATTATTAAAATGCTGGTCATTGTTGTTGCTTTGTGGTACTGAGTTTCCTAGTAAAAAAGTTTCACCTACTGGGTTGAAGCTCACATTACTGAAAGTGCCACAAGCATTTGTAGTTTATGTTACGTCCCAAGATAAGGGACAGACCGTATTGTTTTTCCTGCTACATGTTGCCTGAAACTCACTGTGCAATATTCACTTTAACAGGGTTCTCTATCTCTGTGCACAGGAGAGGACAGCTTCTGGTGGACATTCATTCGCATCATCCTACCGGGTCTTTGGCTCATCATGAACCCCTCCATCAAAACTCTCTATGGCTTCCTCTTCTCTCTCAATGTCATAGGCTGCTTGTTTCTCTCAGTGCTGCTCTACTACTATACGCGCCAAGTGCTTACCAACATCACTACGAGAGAACGCACTGAGAAATCGCAAATTTCGTATGACAAAGGCACTTTGCATAATATTAAGGTAAGGGCTTGCATTGCTCCGACTCTACCCTGTTGTTGGTTGGCTGGCCGGCCTCCCCTGCACCATTACTGCATAAATTTTTATGTATTGTACTGGGCTTGGATGTGCGCACAGATGGAGGTGCTATGGGAGCGGAAGGACTATTGAAGGGTTGTATGGTGTGTAGTCGGAGTGTTCCGTCTGTGCCAGGACTCTGCCTCTCTTTCTACATGTAGTGTGAGCGATGAGTGTGGTCTTAGATGGTTCTAAGAAAGTGTGTGTCCTTTATATCTGCATCGACAGCCAGAACTTGAATTTTGTTGTGCAGGTATGCTGTGCGTGTTGTGTGAGTGCACCCCTTGGCTATTCTATTCTAAATGCTGTTTTGTCACCAGTTTGTTAAGGGAATAAAGGCTATGTCAGGTGTCCAGGCTGTTTGCATAGGTGTGGATGGTTCAGATGTATTGCTAGTGAGGTGTTAGTCTACTTTGGAGTGTCCCGACGCAGTCGAGTACGAGGATGTCAGTCTTTGTTTGGTTTTGGTGTTAGTGTTGTCTGTTGGGGTGAGCCGAAAAATGTTACGTGTTGGTGAATTTGCGCATTAAATCTTCTACCGTAGGGGTGACGAATGTAATGATTTTTGACCCGGACCCTGAATGTGTTTGTGGCGAGCCATTCCTCTAGTGTGCGCTTGTTTTTGTGAGTGGGTGTTGGGCAACAATCGTGAGGTCACACGTGTATGTCAGCACTTATGTGCTTGCGTCTGTAGGTGTGGAAATATCGTACTTGTATCACTTGCAGAGTGTAAGTGATAGTGCTGACTGCTCAGCCCTGTTGCTTTCAGGTAATGAAGTGTCATGTTCTAGAGAGCTCGGTATCGTGTTTGGCCGTATAGCCATAAAGGGAAATTGGCTAGCCATATCTTTATTATGGATGCAGTGTTGTGTGGATTTTGAGCAGCTGACGTGAAACTAGGTGGTGTTTCTTACTATTGTGTCTGTTGCTATTAGTGTCTTTTGCATAGGCTTGATATTACAAGACCTGTAAAGATTGTTTGTATTTGTGTGTGTGTGCGAGGAAGGTGGAAGTGGAGTGTTTAGGGTTAATGCCGTGCTGTGTATTGGGGAGAGTGGGATGTTGGCTTAATGCTTATAAAAACCAACCAGTCTCGAATATTTTGGAATGCATACAGAGTGAGGATATTGGTCTGCATGAGGCTGCTTCGAACATGCCTTCTCTTGATGAATTACACCAGCACCTTCAGTAAAATATATGTATAAAAATGGACCACAATTACTATCTCCTTCAGAGTGTAGAGCTGGTGAAGTTCATATGTGTCATGGTCACAGCCAAGCGTACTATGCAGGTGTACTGGAGGAGGACTTTACTGATCGTCAATTTGTTGCATAGACTTCATGTTGCTTCCTGCAGCTGTTGCATGGTGTCAAACTCTTGCTTTTCGTGTGTATTTCTCCTGATGCCCTAATACTAACCTTGCGCTATATTTGCACTGTGTATGTTGTTAACTTTAATTTTAACACTGGAATATTCATTCTGAAGATAGTGCGTTTTACGCAATTTGCCAGACAAAGTTCAGAAAGCGTGCTTTGCTGGCGCTGAGGTTTCACCATCTTTCGTATGTCCAGGTAGTGTTGGGTCGGCGATGGTACCTCACTTGGATGTTCCCTCTGCTACCCTCCGCCATACCGTACGACGGGCTGGATTGGACTAAAGAAGTCCACAACGCAACCTTCGCTGACAAGTCGAAGTAACGCAGCGTATGTGTCAGCCTATGGCGTTGCTGGCTGCTGCTTCTTATGTACTCTTTGTGAAGCGTCCACAAGTTGGCTGCGTCCAGCACTCGAGGATCTGCGCAATTTCCTTCTAAAGAACGTTCTTTCTGCCTCATCTTTGTCGTGTTGTCGACCACCACATCAGAGATGCAGTAACTGGTCTTCTGTGTTTGCTTTCCATCTTACGAACATTGTGCTACTGCAAGTGTTGGTAGCTTTTGTTGTACTCGAGTTGTGGTAGTCGAGCATAGGAGTGGTATTTCCAAATAGTTCAGGTAGCTGTTACCGTACTGACGTTGTCACACATGAGGCATGAACAAATTGCACTCGATATGCACTTCGAATGACTGCAAAGACTTACTATCGCTGTGTCTGTTGCTTTTAAACGAGCGCACCGTGTAGATATTGATAGCTTGTCCTATTTTTAAGACTTGTGCCATATTTTCTATCAATTCCTAATTTCTCACTCAACTTTATATGGTGTAGGTATTAATAAATAAGATTACCGTTTAGTGAACTGGGCTGTTTCTCTGATTCTGAACTGGTTTGGGTTGAGGAAAAAAGTTACAATGCCTACTCAAATGATATGTTTGTAACTGTTTTTTCATTATATGATGCGCTTGTCTGTACATGGATATGCGTGTTGTTTGTTTGTTTGTAGTGGTGTGAAAGCGAGTCGCATTCATCCTAGCGTCTGTCGTCGGCGCTGTCAGCATAGATCCATCTTATCTCATTCGACTACCTACCTACGTTGCTGTGAGCGTATTTATAACTACATTGTTAGAAGCTTGCCTTGAAAATGCTCAACTATAAATCTTGGCTACTTTAAACTTTTATGAGACAATGGAGAGATGGTCGAATGTTTGCCATTTGCATTCGCCATAGTGAAAAAACTGCCGAGATATTCGATCATTTTTTTTAGATATTCCTGTGCAAGCTGAAACCGTGCCGCAGCAAAGTATGTAATTGGATTGGTTGAATGGCGCTATCCTTGTAGCCGACGGAAGGTGCTAGTGTGAACCTTGTTTACTATGTACAACAAAGTTCTATACGTACTTGCGCTCACTGCTTAGTGTGAAACAGTTATTATTGTACAAAGCACAAAGGCTCTCTGCATTTCTCACCATTGTATTGAATTTAATTTCCCGTAATTACCAGCCGCACGCTGTCGAAAGATATATGCTCAAAGGTTACTGAAGGTTGCTGTAATGATTGTGCACGCGAGCTTTATAGTGGTTACGTGGCCCAAGGCCGGCAGCATCCTGCTGCAGGATCGAAATGCCTCAACCTAGTTCCTCCGCGCGGTCAAAGAGGGTGCTGCTGAAGCTCCACCGTCATAGAGGCTACACAACAACAACAGCGCTCGGCCTCATCGACACACCGCTAGTGGACTCATCAGATGTCGACGTACATTGTGCGCAGCGCTTGCAGATGAAGAAGATCATTGCTTATTTGTGATGCTTTTTACAAATTGTTCTGAACATTTTAGGACTTGTAAAATGCGCCCATCTTTTCATATTTTGAAGCCCTAAATTCGCGATTCAGTTGCTGAATTTGCTTAAGCTTCATTCATGCTAGACTACTAGTGGTGAACTTGCAGCAGTTTTTGTCTATTGTGCTTTACTGGGAGCGAGACGTGTGAAAATTCCAAAGAACCTGATCTCATTCGCGATTGTAGTAAGAGCTGGGAAGGTGTCGATGTTAAG
>LQNS02000140.1:15712251-15724148 GCA_001587735.2 Parhyale hawaiensis
CATGAATAAAAAGTGTTTTGTTTTCAATTTTACATATTATGTGAAAATTTCAGTAAGATCGGACCACTAATAAAGAAAATTCCAAAATTTCGGGACGACCCCCTTAATCTGAAATGTAGTAAAGCGTGCTAAGTGGTTTGGCCTTTCGCTTTAGGTTGGAAATTCATCACTGACGAGAGGTTGCAAGAGCGTTAAGGGTAGGGGTGCGTCGGGTTACGCAATTTAGAAAGCTTCTCTGAGCGACTACTTTGAATCCGTGCACTCCCTCCAACACTAACATTTCCAAAACATAAAACACGCGTGTACGACACATAACCATATATGAAGTCAACGTGACCTCCACTGCATTATTTTGTGTGCTGTAGAGAGTCCGCAATATCCAGTAGGTAGTTCACGTATCGAATTGTTAACAAGGGAGAGCCTCGCGTTGCGGGAGGGCCGCGGCTGGTTTGTTGCACCAGGGCGCGTACAGATCATGTGATACTGGGGCGAGTTGGTAGTCTCCGTATAGAAAGGAAAATCGGGCTTCAAGTAAAACCATATTTAATATGTGCGTGGCAAACGTCTTGCATCGTATGTACCTCTTTTTGTTTTGCATCGCCGACAATGGTTTATTGATGATCTGAGACGCGTGCGCTGCACATAATAAACTTACTTTAGCATGTGGTTTGCTTGTATGACGAGTACGGTTCCCTGGTGATCGTTTAATTGGTATCATGTTTGTATCCTGTAGTATGAAAAGTTGTCACAGTGTGCAAGCTGCATCAGATTATTATTTACCCTGACGCTTTCATGTCGCTCAGAACAAGCAGATCGTCTTAAAATTATTTCCTTGCTGTTGACATTAGAGAGCAATTAAACTGATGACGCACACTTGTTCTGGAACGCGCCAGTTAATTTGGGATTTCCAGAGAAGTGTAGCCTAGGATCGTGCGATGGACCGGAAGGTTGGGTTCCCTTATAGATGACGGAAGCGGTGGCAACACTTCTGCTTAATTGCTCGTGTGCAGATTTTATTGGTTGGTATCTAAGGCTGTGACGCATTAGAGTTTTCTCTCACTGTTTTGTCTGGAGAACTCCCTGCAGGGGCATGGTATGGGCCGTAAAGTAGGTTAGGTTTGTCGATCATATGCCATGGGGAGTAAAGTACCGTCCAAAACTAAGGGACAAATTTTCAAAACGGCATAACTTTTTTCTAACCAGGCCAGGTACTTCTTCTTTTGCACTCTATTAGCCAGTAAAATATTGATTATTGTGTTAAAATTTGAGACATGTATGAAGGATAATAAAAAGTAATAAACGAAAAGCTTTTCTCTTGAAATTTATAACGTTCAAAACTAAGGGACAAAAAAAAAAATAGAGAAAAATTTAGTTAATTTCCTATTGAGTCCGTATTTCTGTATTTACATCGAAGACAAAGTTTGACAGTGCCATTTGTAAACACTGCTGTTCGTTACATGATGGCACCGCGTCAGAAAGTTGATTATATCCTGCGACAAGATATCAACAAGTTGCACAAGAATAATTTCACTATTAGAGAAATTTCTGAGAAGGTAAACCGTTCGAAAAGTGTTGTGGGCAGAATGGTTAAGTCGTACGATGAAACCGGCTGCATTGGTAACCCTAAAATAGCCGGCAGGTCCCGTAAAACGTCAGAGAGCACAGAGTCATCCTGCGTACGTCATTGAAGGATCGTTTTAAGTCCTCAGCTGAAATAAGTAGGGAAATCAATGACACAACATGCATGAATGTCTCACGTCAGACCGTTTCTCGGCGCCTTCAAGAAATCGGGTTATTTACAAGACGCCCACAGAAGAAACCGCTTGGGAGTGCCAAGAACAAGAAAAAGGGATTAGAGTTTGCAAACAAGTTTGCTAACTGGTCCCATGAAAATTGGGCTAGAGTGTTTTTCAGTGATGAAAGCAAGTTCAGTTTGTTTGATAATGGCGGTAAAACCTTTGTTAGAAGACATGAAGGTGAGAAACAAGGTGTATAGTGTACAAAGAAGACTGTGAAGTTTTTCGGCGGGGGCGTGATGGTTTTCGGAATGTTCTCTAGTCAAGGGACATCGCCTCTCTTACGTTTGCAAACCCGTGTGAATGCTCATGTGTATAAAAATCTGTTGGAAGGTATTGCCGTGCCTAATATTGTAAACTCAGGTGTCCCCAGCCCTATCTTCATGCAAGACAATGCCCCCTGCCACAAGGCAAAGACAGTCATGAGTTACCTTGAGCAGCAAGATCTCGAAGTTNTGAAAGTTATGGCAAGAAACTCTATCAGTTTCATCCTACTTTGGATGAAACTTCAAGAAGAATGCGAAAATTACTGTTGAAGATAGTCAGAGTCTCATTCGGTCATGTAGTCGACGATGTGCAGCTGTAATCGAAAGCAAGGACTATGTACCAAACATTGATTGTTCACCACCATTTTGTTAAATATTTCTAGCAAAATATTGAGTTAAATGCGTTTTTTCTTGCTTGTCCTTAGTTTTGGACGTTATAAATTTCAAGAGAAAAGCTTTTCGTTCATAACTTTATTATTACCCTCCATAGTCCATACATGTCTCAAACTTTAACACAATAATCAGCATCTTGCTGGCTAATAGTGTGCAGAAGAAGAAGTACCTTGCTTGATTAGAAAAAAAAAGTTATGTCGTTTTGAAAATTTGTCCCTTAGTTTTGGACGGTACTGGAGCGCCACCAGACGAACTCCACATGTATCGGGACGTCGATGTCTGTCATTGCTTTCTTCCAGTTTTATATACTCCTACGGACGATGCCTTCTCTTCTTCATTTTTCCCGACTTCTCTTCCCATGCGCGTCAATCGTTCGTGCGTAGGTTCCACGTTTCACTCGACACTCGCGCTTTCGTTTCGCCTTGCTTTGGCCCACAGCGTACACTGTTGGTTACAGTGGGTAGGGAGGCGTACACTAGGATTATAATGTCTGGAGAACATTAGAGAATATAGAATTCGACATCTTATTTTGTCTGCGTGCTTCTTGTGATGTCAGAAAATGGCTTGTTAGCCCGGTCCCAGTACCTACGCTATGTCCCGTTTCTTTTCTTTACATGAAAATGGGCAACCTTTCCGCAGTTGTCAAGTTCCGTGCAGCAGATAAGTATATATTATACAAAAATATTTTATTTCTATGAGCTTTATATTTTTTCAAGAATGTTCTGTAGCTTTTTTGCTACCGGTAGCAAGACCCCTTCAAGGTACTGAGCCTTTTACGTTCTTGTTACCTGCGGGGTTGTCATTAGTCGGGTGGCAGCTGTCGACAATCGTGCGAGCTCGCAATCCTTACGATGTGGGCTTGCTAATTTGTTTTTGCTTATCGTAGCAAGGCACCAATGTGGATAATACAACTGTAGCTGCAATGTCGTCATTTACACTTAGAAAAAGCATCAGTTGCTTCGAGAGACTAAGTTGTGGCTGCAGTCCGTTCCACAGTATATACTCCGTGTTTTGCTCAAAGTTTACGGGCTGATGCAATAGCTAGAGAAGTCTTTGGGGGTTTTGACTTCTTTTGGTGCACCCCGAGATAAAGTCTTTCTACTGTGTCTGTAGTTTATATTGTTTCCGTTGTTCGCACGTTATGTCTTAAGCTTTAATTTCTTCTCTATCCTATTGTCCAACTCTTACTGTAAGGCACTTTCATGTTCTTAGCATTTGCATCCGCGGTGCGTTCGTTGTATTGTACGTTACATGAATGTTGCTAGTCTGCGCTAGGAAAGTTTCTTGTCGTTTTGTGCTCTTAATCCTAATGGCGCCGAACCAAAAATAAATTTCCCGTACAATTAGCATTGTTGTAAACATCAGAAAAAGTGGACACTCGGCCATATAGGGTTAAATTTGTGCATTAGAAAATTTCGCCAAGTTTTTTTAAAAAATATTGCCTTTGGATGGTCTTCGTACACGACTTTTCTTACCCTGCCTTCGTGACGTTTCATTTACTTGGAATGGCTGTGTTTGTAGCTTTAGCATCAGTTCGTCGTAATTTGAATCGTCATGTAGAACAGACTGGCTGCTGACCTCTTGTATACACAGTGCTTTCATAAAACCAGACAAACTTCCCACGGAACCAAATAGCTACCGTCCCATTGTGTTGACCAGCTGCCCCGGAAAAATCAGGGAGAAAATCGTGAACACCCCCCTGATGAAATATCTGGAAGCCACCAAGCTTCTCTGCAACGTGCATCACGGTTTTCGACAGTCCCGTAGCACCACCGATGCCATTGTGCCTATTCAACATTACATCATAGAGAACAAGACACCTAAGGGGCACAGTATCTGTGTCTTATTGGATTTTAAAAGGGCATACGACACAGCCTGGCGACACGGAATACTCCTACAACTGCACAAAATAGGCATAAGAGCCATTAAGAGGTAACATGGTGTATTACTTGCAGCAATTCTTGAGCGAGCGGCGTTTCAAGGTCAGAGTGGGACAGGCCTTCTCCCCTGAAATGACGCAAAATGAGGGGGTTCCTCAGGGGGGCGTCACATTAGCTGTACCCTGCTCCTACTAGCAATAAACGACATCCTAGCAGACCTTTCCCAATACGTGCACGGGTCATTGTACGTAGATGACCTAATGTATACTTCTCCTCCAGACATCTGGCAGTTCTACATATGCGACTACGGCGAGCCATTGACCGCGTTTGTGACGGAAACCGACCACGGTTTCGCCTTCTCTGCTGCCAAGACCTATGCCCTCCACATAAGGCGTACCAGAATTGTAATATCACCTGAACTTACTATGTACGATCAACGGATAAACTATCGCGAAAACGTGAAATTCCTCGGAATGATAATAGATAGAAGACTGTCTGGAAACCCCACATTCAGATGCTTAGAACACAATGCATGCGTAGGCTCAACCTACTCAAGCACCTGACGGCACTGTCGTGGGGCGCCGACCGGCAAAGCCTTCTATATCTCTATCTAACCCTTGTACGCTCAAGACTAGACTATGGCTGTGCCGTATATCAGTCCGCGAGGACCTCCGTCCTAAAGCGACTGAACGCCGTGCACAATCCAGCACTGAGGCTGTGCACCGGAGCATTCCGTACCTCACCCATGCCAAGCCTTCTCGCTGAGAGTGGTGAACCCTGCGTGCGCCAGTGCAGGGTGCAACTTAACTATCAGTGCCTAGCCTTAAAACAAGTCCCCCCGATCCCCGACCTGGAGGCTGGAACAATGTGTGCCGAGATCAGGCAGAGGGAGCAGACTTTCCGTACACACTTCCCTCCTGCAGTGACTATGAAGCCCTCGCCTTCATAACGGGAATCGAGCCCTGTAAGGTGGCCCGGGTCCTGTTCAGAGACAAACCAACCTGGCTCATACCAGTTTCAACTTTTTGCCCCGGCACGCAGTACCTAAAAAAGAAAGACTCCCACCCCCACTTACTAAAAACTCTGTTCACGGAGCGCGTGAGGGACAAACATGGTGACTCTACCCACATCTATACCGATGGTTTTAAAACGGAAGACCGAGTTCGATGCGCAGCCGGTGCGACTGATGAAACTAGAGTATGACCTCGACTTTCAACGCCGAGTTGTTCGGCGTTTGAGCAGTCATTGGAGACGGCGATGAAAGGAACTTTACAATCTTCTCAGACTCATTGAGTGTAGTTCAAGCCATTTGAATATACAACAGCATCCACCCCGTCTTCAACAGAATAGTAAATACGATACAACAATTACAAGAGGATGGAAAGTCAGTGTGTATTTGTTGGGTGCCTGGCCTTGTTGACATCGCGGGCAATGAGCTCGCTGTTGAGGAGTCGAGGCAGGTGGCCCTGTCGGATTTGCCCGCGGTAAACCATGCAGTCCCCTGCCGAGACTATTACCCACTCACTAATCAAGCGAAACCTGTGCGAGCTATGGCAATCCCAATTTCTAGAGCAGAGAAATAATAAACTACGAACTTTCAAAGAAACGTCCGATAGTGGCGCTCGTCAAATAGCGACGATCGCCGAATGGACGTCGTACTGTGCCGCCTGCGTATTGGGCACACGAGACTCACTCACGACTATCTGCGGATGAGGCGTCCGCAGACCTACTGTGATGACTGCGTCGTACCTCTCACTGTCTTGCATTTAATGGCCGAGTTCCCACTTTCCCCGACGAGTGGAGGGATTGCTATCCGGACCTGCATGGTCTGGATGTCGACTCCATCCTCCGAAGAATACTTTCTGAGGTACCTCGCGGCCAATTTAATAGGAATGCCCTCACGACTTTTCTTACCAGATGTAACCTCTATCACAAACTGTGATGAATCCATTACGATAAATGTTCTGGCGGGCCCTTTCCCTGCCACAATATGTTTGGGCATCACGCACCCAAGGGTCCCGAGTGCTTTCTCCGCAGGGGATGTTGCAAGCCAGCAGTTCCTGTTGAGGTTAGTTTTGTAAAGTTAGGTAGGATCTCAATACTTCCCCTTCTGTTTCGGGAGGTGGGCTGCCGATCGAGGTGGCCGACCTATTCCAGCTAGACTTCTACCTTCTTGTATTTCTTTTCCTTCCCAGTGCGGCGTAGCTGAGCGAGAGCGTTCAGCCGCTCCCGGGGGTTGGAAATGCTCAACTTGCGCCAATTTCCTGTCAGTACCGCACTGGCCACTCTGAGACCTACCGGTAGAAAAACAGACAAAAATCATTGATAATTCAAAACGCGCCCTAATGGCGCATGAGCCTGTGTCAAACTACAGGCATAGTTCGGCGCGATATGGGCAGTGTGCCACTGAAGCGTTAGTATAAATTTCTACTACTACTACATTACGATAAATGCTATCGTCAACGGTTCTGCCCGTTTCTTTGTGAACTACATATACTGGCTATATGTAAAATTAATAATTATATTCTCCTTTCTACTTTATGGTATATAAAATGAGACAAATTCCGCGCCCTAGCGGCGGACGAGCCTGTGGCTAAACTCAGGAATAGTTCGGCGCGATATAGGCAGTGTGCCGCGGAAGCGCTAGTAAAAGTTTCTACTGCTACTACACCATTATCACATGAGCTAATAAAGAAGCAGTAGCCCAATGGCCAGCTCGTTATTGCCACTTTCTTTTATATCTCATACTTTCTCTTCAATTATAATTCGTTCATCAAGTAATATTGTTAAATTAAAACCTTTTTTATTATTTCTAGCACGCCCAACGCCCATCCTCACTCACACTGTTACACTTTGATGGTTGAGTGTCCCTCTTTCTCCGACGAGCGGAGTGGCTGCTATCCGGACCTGCATTGTCAGGATGCTGACTCCATTCTCCGAGGAATGCTTTCTGAGGGACCCCGCGATCAATTTAATAGAAATGCCCTCAATACGTTTCGTACCAGATATGACCTCTATCACAAACTGCGATGAATCCATTGCGATAATTACTATCGTCAACTATGGCTCTACCCTTTTCTTTGTGAATTACATATTCTATATGTAAAATTAATAATGATAATAAAGCTCTCCTTACAACTACTTTACAATACAGAATGAGACAAATTCCGCGCCTAAGCGGCGTATGAGTCTGTAGTTTGACACAGGAATAGTTCGGCGCGATATGGGCAATGTGCCACTGAAGCGCTAGCAAAATTTCGACTACTACTACTACAGTGTATATCTGCTGGGTGCCCTGACATGTTGACGTCGTGGGCAGGTGGCCCTGTCGGATTTACCTTCACGGTAAACCGTGCAGTCCCCTGCCGAGACTATTACCCACTAATCAAGCGAAACCTCCGTGAACTATGGCAATCCCAGTGGCTGGTGCAGAGAAATAATAAATTACGAACAATCAAAGAAACCGTCCGACAGTGGCACTCGTCAAATAGTGCCGACCGCCGAATGGACGTCGTACTGTGCCGCCTACGTATTGGGCACACGAGACTCACTCACGACTATGTGCGGATGAGACGTCCTCAACCCTACTGCAACGACTGCCTCGTACCTCTCACTATCTTGCATTTGATGGCCGAGTGTCTCACTTTCTCCGACAAGCGGAGGGACTGCTATCTGACACGACGCCTCCACGAAATTTGCCTTTCCCAAAATAAAAACATCCAGTCAAGTGTGCCTTTCTTTCGACCTCTACTTGGCTAAGCACATGAGCCGTATAACAGTAATTCGAAAGTACCCCCATTAGTTAAATCTTAGTCACTGCAGTTTTCACACTGGTGACTTCGATCCTAACACTGGTGACACCCAAAGTTTTTGTTCTCAAAACGCTTCACGTGCTTACGCTATAGTAAGGTCGATGCAATTTAATCCTAATATTTCCATAACTTTTGTGTATCCTATTTCCAGTGCATTTCATTTGTTGTCGTACGGTTGTGGCATGGTAGGCGTAGTGCGCACGTCTTGATTCCAATTTCATTGGAATAATTACGGGCGTATACTATTCTACTCAATATCAGTCGATACTGTGTTCTTCATATACAGAATATCACGTGTATTTTCGAACATTTACCGTGCCTTGTGTTATTATAACAGTGATTGCCTGCTATATTTTATTGCGTTTAGGAGCAAGTATTTGAGCGTAATATTTCATTTGTGTGCAAAAACTATAAACTCATGTCACTATGACTAACTCAAACGTAATTCATTCCGCTATATCAAATACGATGATATATGTTTTGTACGCAAATCACATTCCTAAAAATGTCAGTGCAACTGTAGCCACGTCTAGCCAAAATGTAGCCGCACACGCGAATATTCCCGTGACGATCTCCGCACCTGCACCTATGCCCGTTGGAAACCTTTCACACTCAGTTGATGCACCACTTTCTGTATCTATAAAATTCCCAGTTTTTAGTAAAGACGACCCTACGATGTGGGTAAAATCGTGTGAAAACCTGCTTAAGTTGCACCGCATTCCCGACGAATGAACTCAATAGGCTACCTACTCACGAATAGTGCATTGCCTGAAGCAATTCGTAACGAAAACTGGGATCTGATTTGTGAACCCACAGCTACTCAACTATTCTCTCACTTTAAATCAGAGCTCATAAAGCGTTATACAGCGCCACGTCAACAGCGTATGAAAGCCCTACTGGAAAGTTATGCTACCCCTTGTTTTAATACGAGACCATCCCAAGTGTTGCGTGACCTCAAACGTGGTACTTCTGAAATCGATAATTTCCCGCGCACGTAGTAAGGGATATATTCCTTAACAAAATTAGTCCTAACATTCGCATGCTTCTCCTAATTAACCTCACGGAGACTACTCTAGATGAACTAGCTCCGATTGCGGACACCATATTTAACAACTAGTACACTGGTAACACTCCTCACACTTTTCCATCAATTCAAACCATTTCTGAGCCTGCGATTTCTACTGGTCATGCGATGTCTTTCACATCTGATGCTAGAATTCCTAGTTCCACAAACTTCAACCCTGCACACTTTGCACCCGATCTAAACTTCATTTTTGCAATGCTGACATGTGACATCTCGCCTCGCCAAAATCGAAAGTAATTTCAAAACTTCCATGCCAACGTATCTGGCCTCTGTACTTCGATAGAAGAAACCGGTTCTCGGATTGATCAAGTTGAGCGGCGAAATTACAACTCAGACGATCGACGATCTAGGAGAGATTATCATAGCTCTAGGCGTTTCCGTCGCGATTATTCGCAGAGCAGAGATAGAGACTCGACATCACACGGTCATACCGACTCTCGTTCTTCCCGCAGTCCAAGTAGAGGTAATATTACCTTGTGCTAGTACCCCAAACGATTTGGTGACGATGCTAGAAAATGGGCAGAACCATGTGAAAAATTTTCTACCTTCCATTCGGGAAACGCATAACCCGACGCTTAGTTGCGAGTACTGCGTCGACTGAGGCAACCATAACGCCAAAATCTCACTATATATACAGTGTCCACTTCCTAAACTAGCTTTTCTTATTAACACGTGCTCCAGTTTTTCCATGTTGCCTGGTACTAAAAACGATTAAAGAAACAAGTCCAGTCCCAATCTACGAACCGCTAACGCTACCTTGCTCGAATACTTCGGTCACAAAAAGCTTGCTGTTTCCTTACGGCTCAAACGAGTGTTCCCTGGTGTTTTCTGGTTGCTAGCGTAGAACAGCCAATTTTAGGCGCTGACTTTCTAGCTCACAATTAAATAATAGTAGACATAAACAATTGCTTACTGATTGACAACTCGACTAATCACAAAACTCAGGCACCGCACACCGATACCGTCTAGCCTCACTCGTATACAATATCGGTAGCTCTAGACAAAACGAACTCTTTCGAAACGATATTGCATAACTATCCGGAACTTACCAACCCAAACCTATCCACTAACACTAGCACTACTCAAACTAAGCACGGTTCACCTGTGTTTGCCAAACCCCGTCGATTACCTCCCGACCGCCTTCGCGCCGCTAAGGATGCGTTTCAGCTGATGCTTGATGCAGGGACTATCCGTCCTTCGAATTCTCCATGGGCGAGTCCTATCCATTTAGTTCCGAAAAGCAATGGCGATTAGCGTCCATGCGGAGACTATATCGTCAACTAAATTCTGTTACCACGCCTGATCGGTTTCCCATACCTCACCTTCACGACTTTATCGCCAAATTTAAAAGGTGCAGAGATATTTAGCAAAATCAACTTATTTCGGGTTTTCCGTCAAAATCCGATGCAAAAGTCGCCCATTACCAAATCGACAGTTACGACTCCATTTGGGATGCTCGAATTCTTGGCAATGCCCTATGGTCTCCGTAATGCTCCACAAACCTTCCAACGTCACCTGACTGAGGTCCTTGCAGGTCTTCCTTTTGCTTATAGTTACTTGAATGACATCCTGGTCTCTTCAACCTCGATTTCCTAACACGCATCGTGAGAACTTGCATGCAGTGTTCTCACGTCTTTCAACCTACGGTCTTCGTGTCAACCCCTCTAAGTGTGAGTTTGGCAGAGCGACCCTCAATTATTTAGGCCACTCTCAGTCTTCCTCCGGAATCCGACCACTACCTTCGAAAGTGGAAACGATACGGAAATTTCCTAAACCTACGTCGAAAACACAGTTGCGTCGTTTCTCAGGTTCAGTTAACTTCTATCACAGATTCATTCCCGCCTGAGCTGACACCTTAGCTCCTCTCTCTTCTCTTCTAACTCCTAAACGTAAAGGCAAGTCCACACTCATCGTCTGGACTCCGGCAGCTGAAGCCGCCTTTGAAAACATCACAGAGAAGCTAGCGACAGCTACCGAACTTTCATTTCCTTCTGAAAATGCTCAAATAGGTCTCGTGGTCGATGCTTCAGACGCCGCCATTGGTTCCGTGGTGCAGCAGACTATAAGAAACATCACTTCGCCTCTAGCTTTCTTTTCTAAGAAACTCACCCCGACAGAGCAACGTTACAGTGCGTTCGGACGGGAACTGCGTGCTGTTTTCCTCTCTATTCGTCATTTTCATTATGCTCCCGAAGCCCGTCATTTCTGTGTCAATACAAACCACAAAGCGCTCACGAAGGCAATTGAAGTGCCCAGGGACCGCCATTCCCCACGTGAAGCACGACATCTGATGCATATTTCGCAATTTACCGCTGATATCCGCCACATCAGCGGCAAAGATAACGCAGTGGTAGATTGCTTCTCACGTATCAATGCAATAAGCCCAAAGTCAGAACCTATTACTCGGGATAGCATTATTGCTCACCAAGCAACACATCCAACTGAAAGAGTTGTTGCAAAACCCTAACTCTACTCTCACTTTGACTTTGAATTCTAGTACATATAGTGACGCTCACAATAGTGCTCGCTTGTATTTACCATTAGCGTTACGCACCTCGGCAGTTAGTCATTATCACCGACTTTCTCACCCCGGCATTAACCGCTCATTGCGCCTCATTAGCGAACGCTTTGTTTGGCCGCATATGCGTCGCAACGTGAAACAATTT
>LQNS02000140.1:15740133-15752887 GCA_001587735.2 Parhyale hawaiensis
AAGACATCGCTGGTTTGCCATGGCCAATCACAGCGTAGAGGAACGATGACGTAGGCCTCTAAACCACGCCCATCAGCCAAATGTAGCGCTAATTTACCCCTTAGAAGTTTCCCTACTACCTTTACTGTACTGTGGCAGTACTGCCTACTGGGGGCGGGTGGCGAAGAAGAGATTCTGCACGGCCGCCGGCCGGCACCAGCGTGTTGAAGGGTGACTATGCCAATTTGGTGAGTGGGCACCTGGTGCGGCGAGACACTGGGAATAATATAATATTATCTCTTGAAGATAATAGGATATAGCCTTTGGGTCCTTCTTCTCTCGTCTTCCGGTGCCATTGAATCCAAATCCTCCAGCTTGGGCCCAAGGCGGAGTGTTCAGCAATGCTAATCTTTAGTTAAACTCAAAACTAATCGCAAAAAGACGAAAAAGCAACAACTAAAAGCGTGTTAATGACTAACAATGACATTAATTTTGTGGATGCAACACTTCTCTTTCTCTTTTGATTATTTACACTCTGGAGATATGCAGTACGACATTTACCGTTCTGATTGATACCGGGTGTACAGATCTACCACGCGATCTGTAGGGTAATGCTCTTTAATTTGCTATGAGGAACGAAATTTACATTCTGTTGGAGACATAAAGGTGCTACTAGATCTTCTAAATTTTAACGAATTGGAGACATTGCATGAGTTCGGTCACAGTTTCTGGAACGTGAAATAACACAGACCAGGTAGACACACAATTGAGAAGAAGAGCGTCCCCAGATTTAATTAGAGATAATGCAGCCAATATGGTGTAGGGGAGCATCGTGCAGTGCGGAATTGCCAATGCATCGCTGAATCTCACCTGCTTGATCCGACGCTATGGCGGTCCGGCACAGCAGTTCGATGGAGCTGCCGGTGCGTACGTAGCGGTGGTCTGAACCTTCCAGCAATGTTGCCGCTTCTGTAAGGGAGTATTATTACAACGCTTTATGCGAATTGCTAATTTCTGGAATGAAGTGCTTTTTATGAAAAGCATCTCACTAGTAACTTCATGTCACTGGTCAATCACCTTAGTATCAAGGGACGGTTGCGATGCTGTCAGGATGAATCGAGTGCTGTTTGCATTGTAGGTTTCACTAAGCAGCTGTCTCCGTCGTACAACGTATATTCCGTGGTCTTTAGCTAAGCACAGACTGTAGTTTTTCGACACCAGTGTTATGGAAAGTACCGTGCTCAATTTATGTGTTGCTTCCGCGTAAACAACTAAAGAGGGCATAATTAGTTGAGCCCTATAATTCACTCAAATTTTAATGGGGTACTATCATGAAATTTTCATTTCTGTTTATGAAAGTCAGTAGCTATATGATACCATGCATAACTATTGCACCAATTTTATCTTTTTTTCCAATTGAGTTGCAAAAGGAATATAAGCTACCCAGCATTCCAACCTAATAACAACGTGACCAAGTGACTCTGGCATCTGGTTGACTATAGGTATGGAAATCCGATGGAAATAATTCCCAGTATATCAAATTGTAATCTGATATTCACTGCAACTGCAATGACTTACGTTCGGTGCTTTTTTGCATCTTCACTGGCTATTGTGATGGGTAGAGCGTTGGTACGCGTGTATTCATGCGAAGGTGTGTGATCTTCAAAATTAGCTTAAACTATAGAACGCCTCGTAGCGTAGGACCGTGACTGCGATGGAGGGGTTGGGACTGGGGATGAAATTGCAGATGAGCAGTTTTAGCATTTTCCACATCTAGGTCATCCCACCTGATTTCGTGCAGGAGATTGTTATGATAGCTCAATTCGTTCTAACAGTTCTTGGGTGGTAAGATATAGGGTACATGCAAATATATATAATACAGGACGACAGTATCATCACCTCGACCACTTCGTTCGCGAGTGATACATATTATTTTTCTATATAGATTCTGCGATTTTTGATCTGAAATATTTGCCATAAAATTATTTTATGTGTTCATTCTTCGTGTATTTCAGGTTATGGATTTTTTCAAAAACATTATGATATCACCTGTTTAGGAGGCATCCAAAACTCAATTAGTGACACTAGCTAGAAGCCGGCTGACACGACGGAGAACGTTTTGATAAAGCATTATGAAGATTGCTCAACTCTTTCGACCACTTATAGGGTGGACAGACAAATATACAAATATATATAGTTAAATTTTAAACGAAAACATTATCACCTCTCTCACTTAATTTGTTCGCATGTGATAATCATAACGGATTTAATGATGAATTTAACGTCTGAATTGAAGTAATAAAAATAAATTATAATTTTCCTATTGATGGAAGTTTGATCCTCCGCATGAAATTAGCTTCCCTGAAGCGTTCGTCCAATCAATAGATTTTCAATCGAGCTGAAAGCTTGTGAACACGCTAGTCAACAAGCGGTATCTAGATAAGCTTGATCTAATTGCAGAAGGCATTCTATAATAAATGTCTTAGCTGCATAAGAATATGAACATTATGTTGCCAGAATAGCAGCGCTTTCATCAATGAAACTTCCTACTTCCTCGTTCATAGTTTTAAATTGTCCTCCAAAAAGCCAACATAAGCAACATTTGACGTCACCTTAATTCATTTGGATGTTTCCAAAGACACTCCTGGAGTCTGTTACGATACTGGTGAATATTACCGCCTTCAGCAAGTATTTTTTTTAGTAAAGACATTCCCTCTCAACGAAATCGAAAGCATAGTTTAGCAAATATTGCTGCATTGGTAACCATGCAATAATGCTCCTTAGGTCGTAGTTTAGAAAATTCTTATATGATAGGCTGATCTTACTATGTTTTGTTTTTCTTTTTACGTCTTATAGAGTGTTACCGTGAATAATTTCCTTCCTAATTTTACTTCAGCAATTTTATGTACGATTTCTTTCTCTATTCTACAGCCCTGATGATGGCCATATAATATGATCCGAAACGTTTGCGATCCAGATAGTGGGGATGTTTTTTATATGTAGCCTGGTTTTCCTTTTTATTCCTAGAATACGGTTCCCTAGCAACCAGTCCATTGTTAATACATGTTTTGCATGTTTTTGTGAAAAATCATCCGCATACTGAGAGTCACCAGCTGATATAGGTTGCTGCCACTTGCCGCCAAAATGCGACAGGAGGGACTTGAAAATGATTAGTGCTGCTTGATCATCAGCAGGAAATTGAGCTCGCCTGCTGCCCATAGAATTGGCAACGCTGTAGAGGAATTTGGCCTCACCCAAACTGCCTTGACAAAATGGACAGAGTAGGCATAGTTGGTCGAAAAAAAACAGTTGTTACCGTCGTAGAAAAGAAACCACGAGAGTGCTCAGCATGGACGAGTGCCGCACACTCACATATACCTATACAGACGTACACGATTCGGCTAAAGTACGCATTTGCTTGCTTGCTATCAACCTATCACGACAAAACTCTTTGTACCCTTCTGTCAACACTGAAAATTCACAACACCGCTCTGAGCCTATGACTCTTACATGAGAAGCAGATGTAATATGCAGCAGTCGCTTCTCCAGGCAATAGTTTAGCGTCATTGCTTAAGAGGAATTCCAGGTTTGCGCGGCTTCCTGCCACTTGCGTATGCATGTAGAAATATATATGTCCTCTGTGTCGTTGTGCAGGGCATGGGGTGTACCAGTACCGTCAATGCAGATTTTGCAAAATATGGATTATATGCACGAGTATTGCACATACCAATGTTCTCAAATCTCAGGTATGTGCCATCAGCGAAGGCAAGGCAGGCAGTATCTCTACCGTTAAGAAATTCATTAGTCGGTAAATTTATCTCAAGATAATTATGAATATGATGCGACATAATATTTCGAGGGTTAATATGATTTTATATATATACTGTAAAACCCCTGAAACAGAGACTATATAAATAGAGAAATTGCCGAAAGGTAGATCCCCGAAGCTTAAAAAATCTTGAAACATCGACTGTATCTAGCACCGTTTGTCGTGAGTTGAAGCAAAAGCCGCCGCTGCATTGAGTGACCAGCAAAACGGTGTGGGTAAGTTTAATTGGAAGTATATATATTCAACGGTGCAATTTCTTAATTGCACGTGGAGTTAGTCAATAATAATATTTTACGAATACCGGAAAACATCCATAATGTAGAACTTGTCAACCCGAAACTGAGATAAAATGCTTGTCTATGTATTAGGATTTCCACTGTAATATAATAAATGTTCTAAAAATCTAAATATTTTCCACATTCTGACGAGTGGTTTGATGGTAATCAACCTGAGCATTATATCACGGAACGTCCCTATCCCTGCTAGATGATCATTTTTTAAATAAACTTGACGGCTGAAAACTGTGAGTGGTAACAGACTCGACTAGAGAAAATTAAACTGACCCTTCACTGTGTAGTGTCAGACCTATTTGATACACGCCGTACACGACAGCTTTAGTGAGCTACCGTGAAAAGAGTGCATATCTGTCAGGGTTCTTGCTAACGTGCAGTTGTGCCTCTTTTGTGCAGTTGTCAATCCAGATTTGTGCAGTTGTAAATTTGTACTTCGTTTGAATTTTTGTGGCTATATACATTAACTTTACAATATAACCTTATACTTCGGTCCCCACGTCAAAGTTTGTGCAGTTGTTCATGTCCTGCAGAACAAACTCTGATAGCTGAAACTGATGCAAGATACGTCCCGCACCGATGTAATTTTTTATTTCAGGGACTATGGACTCTAATTTGAAATGATGTGAAAGGTGGCAGGTACAAGAACTGATGGCACTCACCTAGCACAGTTAGTCTGTAGGTCATGGAAATGCCGGGCTCCGTGTTCACCTGACAGTGATACCGGCCACTGTCCCGCGTCTGGCTGAATCTGTAAGTTGAAACATGGTACAGGTGCTGCAAAACGAGTCGTATTGCCAAATAAGCTACTACGTGCACTGTGGAGATAATTCGCCGCTGGCTCTCTCTTTGGTCGCAAACTGCGGCACCACAGAAGACACCCAGCAGAGTGACTCCACACACGTGGGGTAACGTGAACAACGTCACCTGGACTTCTTCCGAAGACTCTCAAGGTAACTCAAGGTATGTTATATACTAAGAGAATTTATTGATTTAATTCGAAACTAGCTTCTTGCAACAGAAATATGAACTAGCTTAAGTATTATAAAATGTAGCAGCGGCAACAAAAAAATATGACATGTAAAATGTAGCAGCAGCAGCAGTAACAACTTCAAAGCACCGGACTGACTCCCAGTTGCTGGGTAACGTATAAATTATGCCACAAGCATCACTTTGTGAGGTTCTGAGAACTTATATATAGGCACTCGAAATATTGCATGTCGCTGAGACTTCCGCAATAATTGCTAGGAGGGGCTACCACGTATCCCTCACGAACCCTCGGAGGTTATATCAACACATTCGATAAACTTGCACCACGTATTATTTACTGTATATCAGTGGTTCTCTAGAACTCTTCAGTGTAGACCCCTGCAAGGAAAGCTGTGCATTGTCGTAGACCTCTAGTGTTGAATGTACGTATTATGCTACATTTACGTAAAACTTGTGTTACAAAAGATAAAGAAAAATCACTGTTTTATAAATATTAATTACGAGCATGTTCTACATTTAAATGTTATTTAATAATCACATATCCATTATTGCTGCCAGTCAGTGGTTCAATTTGCACCAGATTTGTAAAAAAAGCAGCTAATGTATATTTTTAGACATTGTACCGTTCACTAAGTTAAGAATTACAAAACTAGCGAGATTTAGTTTAGGTCCCGTTAATATTTATTCCTATAATTAAAAAGAAATGCTGTTTTTGAAGAAAATATTTATTATTTTAGAGGGAACTCAGCAGATCCTTCCTTACATGTGTATAAAAACATATACTATGGATAATGATTTTTTTAAAATTATATTTTACTACTACATGCATAAGAGTTTTGTTGAAGAATTTATTTTTAGCCTTTAGATACAAAACAGGGAAATAGAAATAGAGGTTTTCTTTAGATAGACCTCTTAGCGGTCTATGGTCAACCCCCTGGGAGTCTACGGGGGTCTATAGACCCCTGGAACCACGGATTTATGTGATCTGGTTGAGAAGTGGTGATGTGAGTGAGCGATCAGAGGCAAGGCTGATGAGACATTATAATGTCTCATCAGCCTTGATCAAAGGGAATCATAACCGAGCGTGTGACCGAGTCGTTGACCTTCTATTCAAAATGTGAACAGTGCACATAGTGTATCTATTAGCATATTGCTTGACAACCCCACGATCTAGTATCAGCTTACCTATGATCTACTATCGGTTCAATTCGAAAGCGCTTAAAATTATTACAAATAAGTTTAATATTATGTAGAGCAATTAGAATTCAACAAGAATGTCCTAGGTTCAAATGAAATTCTAATGAGATCTATTCGACAATTTTCGCTCAGTTATCAAAACACTATAATCAAGACAAATGGTATATATTTTGATATTTCGTGTCCCCTTGCTTGTATGGGAATCAGATAGGAAGAAATTCGACTCTTAAATTAATAAACGTTTATGAGTGTCATACTACCCTGGTGACCATTGTGTAAATTTAACTATGGTGTCGTAACCAAATCCTACAAAAGCTCAGTGCGAGTTCACATGTCATTCACATCAACGCGTCGCTCATCCACCTAACCCAATGTGTTACGATGCCCTAGAAATAGTACAAAAATGCACTGTTTTCTTAATTTTATTTCATTCCAGTTTTGAAAAAATATTCTTAACTTGCCTATTGACACTTGGCGAGGAAGCTGACTCGACGGTAAATATTTTCGTAACTTTTTTGGCGTATACAAAGTTGTGCTTACAACGACGCTACAAAACTGTCGTACAGGTTTATGGGTGAACGAATTGATATGAATGACGTGTGAACTTAGCCTAAGAGAGCCGGTAGATACTTTAGTCTTTTGAACGTGTTCCTTCGTCCAGTCGTCCGAATGTGTTAGGGCCAGTTCACACGTCCCTCATCGTAACGCGTTCAGTCATTAAAATGAACACGAACCATTCGTTAATTTTTTCTGTCTCTGTCCATACGTAGAAATGTCCTTCAGTCAAATGATTGATGCCGCACGTTCAGTTATAATATCGTTTTTGTACATTGTCGCTTATATTTGCGTCTTTTTGAAGTAATATCAGTTCTGAACCGGAAGCAAAGAGTGTAACGGGAGGAGTCAGTTCTGCACAGGAAGCAAAGAGTGTAACGGGACGAGACAGTTCTGAACAGGAAGCAAAGAGTATAACGGGACGAGACAGTTCTGAACAGGAAGCAAAGAGTGTAACGGGAGGAGTCAGTTCTGAACAGGAAGCAAAGAGTGTAACGGGACGAGGCAGTTCTGAACAGGAAGCAAAGAGTGTAACGGGAGGAGTCAGTTCTGAACAGGAAGCAAAGAGTGTAACGGGAGGAGTCAGTTCTGAACAGGAAGCAAAGAGTGTAACGGGAGGAGTCAGTTCTNTTCTGTACATTGTTGCTTATATTTTGCGTCTTTTTGAAGTAATATCAGTGCTGAACAGGAAGCAAAGAGTGTAACGGGAGGAGTCAGTTCTGAACAGAAAGCAAAGAGCGTAACGGGAGGAGTCAGTTCTGAACAGGAAGCAAAGAGTCTAACGGGAGGAGTCAGTTCTGAACAGGAAGCAAAGAGTGTAACGGGAGGAGTCAGTTCTGAACAGGAAGCAAAGAGTGTAACGGGAGGAGTCAGTTCTGAACAGGAAGCAAAGAGAGTAATGGGAGGAGTCAGTTCTGAACGGGAAGCAAAGAGTGTACCAGGAGGAGTCAGTTCTGAACAGGAAGCAAAGAGTGTAACGGTAGGAGTCAGTTCTGGACAGGTAGCAAAGAGTGTAATTGGAGGAGTCAGTTCTGAACAAGAATCAAAGAGTGTAACGGAAGGACTCAATGGGACTAAAATAGAACTTAGCCGCGACCGCATGTAGGCAAATGACGTCACGCCGAGGAGTCGAAGTATTAGAGGGATGGACCTCAGGCCTTCCTTTGATCGCTTTTTAATCCTAACCAAAAATATAAGCAGTGTTATATTCTTGACGCGAGAGAAACCATAGGAATAGTTATTGCTCAAACCTCTTGTACTTGATGACAACCATTTATCGTGATTTGTGTATGGGTGTAACTAATGTAGCAGGCCAGTCAGGTTCGGAAGATTGAATATTATAAGTCGAAAAAATACGGTGATATGTTTATATGTATTTTATGAAGAGCACTGTGAACTTAAAGTGTAATGCAAATAAGGCTTCACTTCAAAGAAGAAACTAAATCGGGGCGCTATACCAGCCCAGATTTTGTCTCCGGTGCTGTCAACGTTTGCACCAGCCTCCACTGCAATTTTCTTTTAATAATTGTCTATTGTTGAATTGGTATAATGCTATTCGTTTGTTTATGAGCTTAAGGGATGAAATTTACAATTGACGACGATTTTAATTTTTTCTGGTGAAAGTATTTAAAATACTCGTGGGCTGCTCAGCCGTAGCGTTCGTCGATGTAACGTCGTTGATGACGTCACTTTTCGATGCTAGTTTTTTCGGGAGTCTTTCCGTTACGCTCTTGGCTTCCTGGTTCTAAAGCTAATAATAATTAAATGCCGAACAGTTCCATGACGTGGTGTGCGTATGGCCGTGCTCTGCAAACTAAACTTGGCAAGAGTGTCCAACTCTACGAGTAAACGTCCTTTGCCTGTCGTAGGCAGGCTGCAGGACCAAAGAGATCTGCAAATTCTGAGCTTCAAGAACATGCTAAACAAACTAAACTTTGAGCGAATCGCATTCAAACGGAGAAAGTGAGAGAGAGGGATAGAGAGAGCGAGCCAGAAACGGCTGGCCGTTATATACGATTGTCAGTCAGTGACTTAGCTTGCCTGATATGCAAAGTCCAATTTTCCGACCGGTCGGCGTGCAAAGCGATGAAGCGCTGGTCAGTAGCGAACGTGTGGGCGCCCGACGTAAGGACGTGAAGATCTCTCACCCGAATCCAAGACACCTGAAAAATGAGAAGATATTACACTACTAGCAATGCATTAATAGTATTAAAGTTGAATGGATGAAGTCGGCGTTTCCTAACCTTTTCCAAGTGATTACCTCAAAATGCAATTTCTCGATTCTCAATTGCCTTATTAAACGTATTCTTGCAGTATCAGATATTTTAGATTATTTTTTTTATAGTTACACGATGAACTTCATTGGTTATGTAGCTCACCATTGGCTGTATGTATCCTTATATACAATGTATATGCTGTGCACAGGGTGTTGGAAAATTCGGTGCAAATATTTAAACCACAAGTAAAGTCACCATAGCCGTGCTCTGTGGTGTAATTTTTTTTGGGCAAAATTCTTTTTGAAAAAGTTACAGCATTATTAATTTTTATGGCGAAAAACAATGTTCTCTGTAAAAAAATTAATTTTCAACCGATTTAGACGAAAATTAGTAGTAAAGTAAACCTTCCAATGCTCCATGCGCACATATTGTCACAATTTGAAAAAATGTTTAAACTAATTGGGAAAATGAAGTTCAAGTTCAATATAGGCTACATAAGTTAGTAGTCACACTCGTGAAAAACGAGATTCCTTCGACGAAGGCCTATTTCAAGACCTTCCAGATGATGTAATGCATGCCAAAAAAATAATCAGATTCAACGTATTTGCTAGGAGGAAAACTGATATAAGTTGCACCACACATGCATGGCTAGACGGACGTCAGTGGCGGCAGTAAGTGTTTTACTACGTTTGAGGAAGACTTTTTGATAAAACACAAGTTGTAATATTTAATATTGAATTTGAACGTCATCTTCCCAGTTATGTTACACTTTTTTCAAATTTTGACATGTGCGCATAGAGCATTGGAAGGTTTACTTTGCTACCAATTTTGGTCAAAGTCGTTTGAAAATTGAATTTTTTACAGCTAAAATTGATTTTCGGAATAAAAATTAAAAACGCTGTAACTTATTGAAAAAGCTGAAAAAAATTACACCACAAGGTACGGCTATGATGAGTTTACTTGTTAAAATATTTGCACTGAATTTTAAAACACCCTGTATATATATATATACATATATTGTTATGCTTACGCCAGCTGTAGGATTTGAATATATATATCCATTCATTACCTCAAAATATGGGTCCATGACCCCACCGCCTTAATCTACCCCGGAGTTGGGAAGCACTGGAATATGTAAAACTGGAATCAGTAAAAGTATTATGCAAGTTATAGTGGGAAAACTGAATTGGAGTGATCTGCTCTTGATGAAGCGTTTAATACAGTATTTTTTTTTTGGTGATATAAGGAATTATGGATAAACAATTCAATCTCATTAGAATTTTTTGTTAGGATAACGAAAACGAAACTTGACTAAAATTTCCGTGTCAAAAAAGCTGATAATTGGCGACTAATATCAACGGCTTGGAAGTAAGTATTCATTATTTGAGTTTTATATCATTCACTGCTTCTGTCATAGGTACATACACTGTGTTCCTCTGGTGACATGGCTATCAGTCTATTACCATTAAACTACTGGTAGTGTTAGTTATAATGGCGAGTTTTGTTTCTGGTTGTGTTAAAAAACACGTTTCTGCGACTATCATTTCTCTAAAGCTAGAGCCTCACTTTACTCTCACTGACAAAATGAGAGGAGATGGTGGGGAGGGGTTACCCTCTGCAAGATCATCTGATTTTTCCTTCACCTACATACGTGACAACATACATATGCTCCTTTTGCTTTTGCTGTGCACCAGTTTATAGCTGTTTGTTTGCTACTTGTGTTTATTCCAGAGCTGCATTATACAAGCAATAGCGAACTGAGCTTGTTCGTTACAGAGGGCATCGCGAATATCTGAAAGTGAAGTCACTAGGACACTGAAACCGCTTTCTGCAGGCGTAAAACGTTTAGCACTAGACCGACTGGAAGACTAGTGCCATGATTATAATGTATGCTAGTTGCCTTGAACTGAATCCAAATGAAGAGCAGAGGGATGTCAGTTGTACTAGTATAAGCCACTGAAAACTTCCCCCAAGGAAAAAATAAATGATTTTACTTAACTTACTTTAGATATGCTCAACAATAAACTACAGAACGGGTATACTTATGGTAGAATTCATGTCTGCTGTGCATAGGTTTGCATTGAAAGGTGATGACTGTTTTTCTTTTTAAGAATTGCAAAAAGCATAGCAGCAGACCCAAGGGTCTGTATGCTGTCATCGATTGATTGAACAGCGACGTGCCGCTCGTCTGCAGGCAATACAAATTTAGTTGGCATATTGCACAACACTCAAAGTTATCGCTTTCGTAATGACGTTCCGGGCAAACTTTCCTCGACCTCGAACATTCGACTTGCCATCGTAATGCAACTGGCCATTGCAGTGCAATATATCGAGGAAATTCGAGACCAATATCTTGTATGTTAAATATTTCTACTGTTTTCATATTCACATGCATGAACGGTGCAAAACGCGTGCTGTGTCAACAATAGTATATACTACATATTCATTGGTGAAATATTTTAAACACTAGACTGACTAGAGCACTCTGAGAGCGCATACCTCCGCCAAGCGAGGCAACGGTAGCAAAAAATTCAAATTGGTTCTGAAACCATAATTTTCTTTGTATAAACTCCAAAATCTAATTATTCGTGCCTTTTGATAGTAAAAACAGCTTGTGCAATTTTCTTGAAGTTCCGTTCATAACTTTTTGAGTTATAATGCTAACAAACGTGATGACAAACATTAGTCAAACATACAAACGAACAAACCGATCTGCACCAAAATTTAAAATCAATCATGTCTTTTAACTTTACTAACAACCCCTATGAATTTCTTAAAGATCTATTCATTATTTTTTGAGTTATTGTGCTAACTAGCATAAAATTAAAAATAGTGACAAACGAACGAACGAACGGATCATTACCAAAATTTGGTCATTTGCTCTTTGTTATATACCTAACAACTCATGTTAATTAAAAAAAAATCCATCCATAACTTTTTGAGTTATGGCATTGAGAAAAATGAGGCAGACAAACAAACAAACAAACGGATCGACATATTTTCACCAAAAGTTAATCATCTGTTCCTCGATCCTATCATACCTAACAAACCCTGTAAATTTCGTCCAAATCGGTTCATAACTTTATCAGTTGTCTTGTGGCAGGCAGACAAACAAACACGACGAAACCATAAGCTTTTTGGCGGAGGTAAAAATCTCCAGAGAAATACTCCTTTGTTGTGAATATGATTACCTTCGCCAAGGAGGTTATGTTTTTATCAAGTTTGTCTGTCTGTTTATATGTCATAACTCAAAAAGTTATGGACAGATCTTTACAAAATTTACAGAAATTGTTAAGCATGTTATGAGTAAGAGATGATTAACTTTTGGTTAAGATCCGCTTAACCGTTTGGATGTTGATTGGTCTGCCTCTGTTTTCTTAGTACTAACACTCAAAAAGTTCTGCAGGGATTTTTAGGCAATTTACATGAGTTATAACGTATATCACAAGAAGTAAATGACCAAATTTTTGTGACGATCTGCTCGGACATTAATTTGTTCATCTTTGTGTTAGATTTTATGTTTGTTAGCAAATACCTCAAAAAGTTATGAATGAATTTTCATGACATTTACCCTAACTGTTACCTTACCTACCTTGAGTTACCTTGAGAGTCTTCGGAAGAAGTCCAGGTGACGTTGTTCACGTCACCCCACGTGTGTGGAGTCACTCTGCTGGGTGTCTTCTGTGGTGCCGCAGTTT
>LQNS02000140.1:15763503-15775587 GCA_001587735.2 Parhyale hawaiensis
GTATTATTCCTATGTTAGTATTAAGCATGAAAACCTCAGGATACTGTGTCCTAACCTTGTTGGACGCAGTCTCCAGATGAGAAATATATGGGATTATTATTATTATTATTATTATTATTAATTGTATGCTGCAATGAGTGTGTTATAGTAGTGCTCCCGTGCTATGTGCAGAAAGTAAAAGGGATAGGATCGCAATAAGTAGTGACCAATCAGACTCCAAATGGATCCGACATTGAGTGGTAAAAACATGTGTCTGACTAATTAACGACAGTTGGGCAAAATCGTCCTTCTAACCCTTTTCGATAAAACCCTAACCCTCATTAAAGAAAGGCTATTTCTGTGTAAAGATTCCCCGGAGCTTCGCTATCGGCCTAGTGTGTATAGGCTTCCCATCTTCGGTAGAGTTCGATAAAACAGTAAAGTTAGCCATAAATCCATATCATGTATCGTTAATATTACTGTCTCTAACAGATTAGTGAACTTTGTTTCATAATAACCGCAACGAACCATGGTTTTGAATTCATTCCCGAATTCCTTCTTCGCTCTAAGGCCTCCAAAAAGTAATCAGGATCTACAGAAAGTATTCGAAGTTATTATAATATTTTTTTAATAAACTTTCTAGCTCTGAAAGTAAAGAATTAAAAGTAAAGTAACATCGGTGCATGGAATGAGCAGCCTATCATCAAGTATTGAAATATTCGTGAAAGGGAGAAAATTTGGGAGCGGATGTTGGTTGACAATTTTATGATATGTATTTTATATTGCAAACTTGCAACTGTAAAAAAGATATGTCTAAGTTTGCGTTTATAGTATGAGCTCGTGCAGTTTCTACGTCGGGAACACAACTTGCTTACTGTGGTAACTGCTTGCAAGTGTCTTCGAGATCAGTAGATAATGATTTTTCTGCGCCCAACGACGTTTTGAAACGTTGTTGACATTATTACTAGTAAACCCGGCCGCCAAAAATGAACGGAAGAACATGCATCAGCACCTCTCAGTAATCATGCTTGTCGTGATTCTACTGCAAGAGGGATACATGATACCCAGTACAGCTGCAGTGTGAGCTTTCTGTGAAGTTAATGCCCATCAGTAATGCCAAGTCCGTTGCATAAAATACAACCGGTCTTTGCCAGAGTAGCCGCAACTACCATTTAAGTAAACTATTTCTGCTTGTAAAAAATTTGCAAAAATGGCACAAAGAAACTGTGATTCGTAATATGAAGTTTATACCTCCTGTCATAGGCGGATCCTAGATGTAGGGAGAGGATACTGTAAAGTTTTTTATAGGTCGAGCTGCTTCTGAAATATATTTTGAAAGCAGCTTTGTTAAGCCTTTTGCAGACGCTAGCGCCTCCTGTCTTTCCAATAGCAGCCTTTGAATCGTGTCTTGTCTACGGCTTCAGGGATTCGAGCGGGCACTCGACTAAATAGAACGCGTCCGCTTTACGTGAAGTTTCTTCACAAATATATTGAAAATGAATGAACAGAGTGCATCAGGAGCAATATTGTTAGGAATAAAAATAACAAAGTTATTAGTGCATTGGGTGTCACTGTTGTACGAGAGCAATTATGTTATGAAAGGAAGCACAAATTGAAGCGGGCAGAACAAAAGTAATGCGTCAGTCAGTTGCTAAATACCACCACACAACAGTAAGGTGGTGACTCAAGTATAAGAGGTATAGTGCAGCGAAAAAAGGTTTGAATATCAATTACAGTACAGTTTTCATCGCGGAATTATTCTAACGCACATATTTTTAAGCGATTCACTAGGTGAAACTGTTAAGAAAAGCGAAAATAGGAGAGATATGATCAACAAATAAGTCCTGTGTTTCCACTCGGAGGAAATATAACATGGAGCGATTTTCAGCCTCCTCTGGTGCATGTTGGTGCTTTGAGAAATGGCTAGGGCCTTCAATCCCCGATATCTCAACTTGGTAGATATTCTGGCTGAGTGACTGGTTAACAACCAGTTTTCCGGTACAATTGCTTATAAATGGCATTCATCACATCAGCCACTATTGAGGCACATGCTGGCTCGCGGAACCTGCTAGCAAATAATAAATGTTCAAGATGGGACGGACACTAATTAAGGCGGTTAGTAAAATGGATACTGAGTGCTCTATGCATGTAGACCACCAAAGAAGTACAAATTTAAAAATTAGTAGTTGTGGACAATATAAGCAACTAACACAATTGAAGAAAAACCGCATGAGTTTAATGTTGCGACACCCGCTGACGTCACCAGTGTGACGGTACGGCAATTGTAGTCGTTGGCTTGCATGGGAATAAGTGGATGTGCGATCTCCAGTACATATCTGCGCCGACACACATACAACATGCTGCATCTGGGTCCTGAGGCTGATGTCCTCTAAGGTCAAAGTCGTCGTTGTTGAGTTTCTATCTTATGAAGGGAAAACACAAAACGTCCTAAGGAAAGAATCAACTTCTGCAGCGGGCTTAAGAAGCATCTAAATTCTAGCTCTCTCCATTTTAATTTTCACTCAAAGACAATTTAGACGAGACTGTTAGATGAAAGCAGAATGTATTTTGCGGAAATTTAATTTTGTCGAAATGATATCTGTGCCAGAATAAGCCAGCACTCTAGTGGATGCATACATCATCTGCCTTCATCACTTCTACCTGTGCGCCTTGTGCATGATAGCTACTTTGAATCGTTTGGATCATGGATGCTACTCAGTGCTCATTTTATCGGCATCGACGTTTGTTGAGTCGCTGATGGAATTTATTCTGTCTGTCTTATTCCCATGAAGAAGGCTAGCACTATATTTATATAAGATACAGTATATATATATATGTATAAATATATGTTTTTAAGGGGTTTTAATTACTGTTTTTAAGAACTTGAGAAGCATTCTGAGAGCGAATAGCTCCACAAAGCAAGGCAATGTTAACGAAAAATTTAAACGGAATCTCAAATTTTTATTATAATAAAAATTTGGTCATTTGTACTTCTTGACGTTAATAGCAGAAAATTTGTCCATAACTTTCTGAATTATGTTATGATAAGCACTTAGACAAATTTAAAACACACACACACACACAAACGAGCCAACCACCACCAAAATTTGATCATATGTGCCGTTTAACATTTCTCATAATTCCTGCTAATTTCACGAAGATTCGTTCATTTATATATTTTTTGGTTATGTTACTGACAAACATATCAGGCATAGAGACAAGAGGCCTTACATATCATCACAAATATTTCGTCAGTTCTTCATCGTAACATTCCCAACAATTCCTACAAATTTCATGAAGATTTCTTCGTAACTGTTTGAATTATGTAATCAGGAATACACAGGCAGACAAACAAACTGTTGGATAGATCTTCGCCAAACGTTAATCATCTGTTCCTCCTAACATGCCTACCTGACGTTCCTTGTGAATTTCGAACTTTTTGGTAATCTTTGTGACCGACAGAGAGACAAATAGACAGATAAACGTTGCTTTAGCGAAGGCAAAAATGACAGTACAAACAGTTCTCTTTTGACTTTATTTTGCGCTGACGTAGCTAGCACTTGTTGAAAGTTAAAAAGCTTACTAAAAATGTTGAAATCACTTTTTTGGCATATTAATAAAAAGAAATTGGTGCAATATTACAGTAACTAGTGAGCCGTAAGCGGTGGAAAATAATCATCGCAATGAAGCCCAAATTGTCTCTACTGTTATTTAATCTTTCAAGAATTCCTCAACTGCAGATGAAAAATTATGAAAGCAGCTTTAAACATCCTGTGTATTCACAGTCAATTAAGTGGCAAACAGTCTTTGGCGTGTTTGGAGTCCCTGAATGACCTGTAGCCACAGCCCATAACAAATTTATATATTGGGCGGTGGGCACAGCTGATTTATTTTTGTTACCGCTCGCATATCTGTAGCTGTTCAGTGCCTTCCAATATCATGGATAAAGTCAAATGGCATCTTCTGAATGTCTGATACCATGTGTTCCTCCTTCTATGAAGTGCTTTGGACTATTATTTCGAGTCTTGAATTTTCCTATACCCTATTCCCGTACCGAGTACCAGGAAAAACCAAGGACTACTCAAGGCCCTTTAGCAGTCCTTGGGAAAAACACATTATTTAGAAAGTTATAAGTGGCGCAATAAATAATAAAAACCGTTCATTGGATGGTTGCCTGGTTAGTCTTTCAATCCCGATGTGAAGGGTTAGATAGCAAAGTATCATTTGCTGAAAAGCAAGAGAGTCGCTGTGGCACAGTTGGCTCAACCAAGTTTGGTGTATTGCGGATATACAGTACATAATTGTCAGGGACCTTGTACTGCTGAGCGTTGTTTTATCAACAGAATTTCCCTTTCCACCGGTCATTATCCATTCCGTGTAATTTTTCTTTATCTGAATTTCTTCGTAGCAGCTGAAACTTTACGCTGGGTAAAGGCTAAATATTTTCGCTTCTTGTTGCCGCCAAATGTTTTTCCTGATGTGGTCATTGCTTGTACGCTGCCGAGCGCTTCCGATAAATTCTTTTGGCTGACCTCTCTTTTCTTGGAGTGGCTTGATTTTCAAAAGTTTAAAATTTGAAATTTTGCTCGCAAGTAGAAAATTCCTCTGTTTGAACGTATGCTAACGTCCATCACAATTTTTGTAGACATAAGAGAGGAAGCCTACAAAAATATGATGCATCATTTGCAGCAAACTCCGCACCACATGAAAGAACAATAAAAATGCTTATTACAATTTTTTTGCTGTCACTTTGGACGGCCTTGTACAAATATCATTAATTATAAAGAAGATGAATGGTAAATTATAATATGGAGGAAGTTGGGAGGGAACCTGCGTGACCGTAAGCTTCACAGAACGGTGCGATATATCTTACTAACAACAATTCACATCAAATTAAATTTATTGCTACTTTTTTATTAAATTCATTTTCAAAAACTTGATAATCTGTACATCTTTTGGAATTAATGAAATGTATACAAGATCGGATCCAGAATCCTTAGGAAAACGGCACATAGCCAGCTGGAGAAGATTCCAAGCACCGAATCTGTGGATATACCTGAGGGAGAAAGAGTGGGTATATGGCCCAAACAGCTATTATTATCATCTATACTAAAGTGCCCGCGCTGTCAAAAATAACAGCGAAAATATTGAGACGCTCCGTCTTCATTTAATATGCCTTGGTCACGAATATGCTTCTGAGACAGCCTACTCAACTTGTAATATGTGATAAGTGGTCTCTCTTTCAATTCAGGTATGAAGCACAATCGCCTCCCACCATAGGTCACATGTGGCAACTAGAGCACTCCGAGAGTGCATACCTCTGCCAAGCGAGGCAACGGTACCAAAAAATTCAAATTGGCTCTGAAACCATAATTTTCTTTGTATAAACTCGAAAATCTAATCATTTGTGCCTTTTAATAGTAATAACAGCTTTTGCAATTTTCTTGAAGATCCGTTAATAACTTTTTGAGTTATACAGCTAACAAACATTGTGAGAAACATGAGTCAAACATACAAACGAACTAACCGATCTCTGCCAAAATTTAAGCATTCATGTCTTTTAACATTATTAAAAACCCCTATAAATTTATAAAGATCCATACATTATTTTTTGAGTTATCGTGCTAACAAGCATAAAATTATAAACAGCGAGAAACGAACGAACCAACGGATCATTACCAAAATTTGGTCATTTACTCTTTGTTTTATACCTAACAACTCATGTTAATTTAAAAAAAATTCATCCATTTCATCCATTGGCATTGAGAAAAATGTGGCAGACAAATAAAAAACAAACGGATCGACATATCTTCACCAAAAGTTGGTCATCTGTTCCTCCTAGCATACCTAACAATCCCTGTAAATTTCGTCCGAATCGGTTCCTAACTTTTTCAACTATCTTGGTGACAGACAGACAGAGAGACAGACAAACACGACGAAAACATAACCTCCTTGGCGGAGGTAAAAATATTACATTAGTAAGCAGCAAAGCCTCAGTGAATTTAAAGAAATCACCCGCCGCGTATCCATGATACCGAACAAGCCTTCAGTACATCGAAGATTTTTTGTGTTGAAGTGAAATCTGCTCAGTCAAAAGGAAGAAAGCAAGTTGAAAGAAGTAATGTCTACTGACAGTGAAAAATCATCGCTTCATCTGCCCTTCTTCGATTAGCTTTTGAATTCGTACGAGTTAAACTAAGAACGAACATATGGTTCGATGTATGGAGACAGTTATAAAAATAAAACCGCATGGCCGCACTAAGAGAAGCTGTAATATCTCTATTTTTTCGATTCCAAAACGTGTTTCAAGCGAGAAGTGCAGTGAGGTAAAGGAATAAGGATCCTACTTTCGCCATCTTCTACAACTTGGTCATCCATCTCCATGGAAACGCAACGTAATTACAAAATCTACAAGCTGCCCTATTTTTCGCCTATTTTGTTAAGAGAGGGACACGAAACATACAAATATAATATAACATATAAATATATAAACATACAAACAAATAAACAAACGGCGGTGTTTATTACATTGTTTGATTATTATTCTACTTGGCCCTAGCTAGTTAGTACCATTGCAACACTTTCATCAATTTTTCACGCTTCGTATGCATCATACGGCTCCCAGGGCATCATAATTGAGCAAAAATTTTTTTATTCTGTAAAATTTCTACAGGTTTCTCCGGCATTAAATAGGGGGAAATAAAGATGATATAGGCCTGAGATATCACCGAAGAACATTGCTTCTGTTCTGGGAAATTCCACACCAGCTAGTGTTTATTATCCACTAAAACAGCTAATATTATAATTTTTCTGTGGCCAGCCCAGGCTTGGCACGTGTCAAATTTGCGTCACAGTCTTAAATTATTGCGGTACCAAAAATAAGAGGAGGGGGCGTACACCCCCTTCTTGGATCCATCCTTGTTATTGGTTCCACTCGCATTGTTTAGCACATGGTAATTCACTAAGATGAGGCTAAAAAAAGCATGTAAACAGAGGCTCGCCTCCAATACCAGCCTCTCATTACACAGCCGCATTTTCATCCCTACTATAGCACGCCGAACCGACTACTCTTGAGGCTTGATGCACGATTGGGTGTGTGCTGTAGCATGCTGCTGTTGTATGGAGTCTGCTCGCTGCCAGATGTAACGCCAATATTAATTACTACCATGCAGCATCTTGCTACTATTTGATCATGATTTACTTTTCTTTAAGAATAAGATAAAACATTAATGATGTATGTCACGCCCCCCAGCGTGATATTAGACGAGTCTCATTTGTTATGTTGTGGAAAAATAACAAAATATTTCTATCAGTTTTATAAAATGGGGTGAAGTTCGGCTGCCCGGCCATGCAGCCACTGCCAGCGCCCCGCAGCATTACAGGAACCATAAACCTACATTGTCAGCAGCCAGGAAAAGGTTTAGTATGCCAGGATGTGTATAAGAGAGTTAACAGTTATGTTGAAGAATTTTTTTGTCAGTTTAGATTAAAACTCGCCCGCTGCTATTAAAATTGTGGTCAGATTTTTGCACTGGTGAGCGGTAAATAAAATTTTTGCACTGGTGAGCGGTAAATAAAATTTTTGCACTGGTGAGCGGTAAATAAAATTTTTTCACTGGTGAGCGGTAAATAAAACTTGTGCACTGGTGAGCGGTAAATAAAATTTTTGCACTGATGAGCGGTAAATAAAATTTTTGCACTGTTGAGGGATAAATAAAATAATATGACTGATTAACTGGTTGAAAAATTGGATAGTTTCGTATTTTACGTCTTGACTACCAAGTACACTATAGTTGTATTGGTTTATTCGGCCCTAAATGTCTCATGTGCACATGATATTGTAGTTTAGTTACAGAGATACGACACACTGCAGACCCTTAAGCGTGACTGATAGCAGCGGCTTTTATTTTCCTTGAAAACATCGCAATTGCTTGTACTAGAATTTGTTTTGAGTGTGAGCCCTAAATGCATAACTTTTACTGCCCAGCTGTATCAATGTAAGCACCATTCATCATCACTCTTAACGTTCAATGTAATTTATATTCTCTCTAGAAATTTAAGTACTCCTTTTTATGTTCAGTCTGTTGATTCCATGGATTTTTCTTTTTTTTTTTACAGTAGCTTCCGAAAAGAAGTTTTGAAAAAGAATGTGGAGCGAATGAGCCGAAATTCGCCTGGCACACAACACCGTCTATTCAGGAAAATCTTTCGGGTTAGGTTAGGTTAGGTAAATAGTGTTAGGTTAGGTTAGGTAAATACTGTTAAAGCGCTTCCATAGTGAAAGTGAGGTAAAAGTATAAGGCAATAAACGTAGAAGACAATTCTGTAATTTCTATTTGCACTAGAGAGTTTAATCTGGTATAATATATAGGATAATATGTACAGCTAAACGTACTTCAAGGCAACATCTTTGAAAGCGGTACGCGTCATAAACACAGCGTTACTCTGGGGCCATTACTGATGATGGAAGATACTCTCGCTACCCGAAAGACTATATAGTTCTGAGGGATCGAGTAATAGTCTGTTTAAGCCAATGATTAGCCAGTGAACCTATGCTAAATAATAGGTATTTTGCGCCGAGTAACGTATGATTCATATGCCTGAGTCGTTAAGTGAGTATATATTCTCTACAACGAACAAAGCTGCAGAGATGATAAAACAAGTCTTTCGTGTTTTTAAAATTAATCTACGGTATTTTCCCGCTAAACTTGGGTTTTTGTACAAAGTTTTGCTGGTAGCGTGGTAAGAGGTGAGTGCAGCTGCATACATGTACGTTGCTATCATATTCTACTAACAAAAAGACAGCTGAGTAGGAATTACAACACTTCGTATTATGTACTGGATCACAAGAAGTTGACGCGATAGAGAAAATCTTATATCAGTTTTGGATTCAGCAGCAAAATATAATGTAAAATCTGCAGCCAGGCCTAACTCAACAAAAAGTTGTGTTCCCCCGTGTAATTTATTCACATCCGAGCGCTGTACAATTTTACCATGGCGGCTGTTACAAAATATTCTAATGAAATTACGGATATTCTAGGTGAGCCTCATTTTGCAAGCCTTATGTTAGGACTTCCCTGAAGACCCTGTCGACAAGTAGTAATTTGGTAAAAAAATTACTTGTCAGAGAGAGTCGCACGCTCTGGGAATTGCGGATTGGATGCCTTGGGCCTTATGAAAGGTGACTTTCAGCTGCCAGAAGGTCCATTGAGAATGACTTATAGCGGGTTAACGCTTTTCAGAGACCGAAAAGATTTCAACTTAGATCAAGAGCATTAGTTGATTGACATCACTTTCTTGGATGCATAGGCCGGGGGAAGCTCCTTGATGATGATTCGTAATAAGTAGAGGGATGGCGGGATAGTTATTTGAGTGGCAGAGATTTTAAATTTAGCTCCTTGTATTTCTTGTCCCTGAATTATCGTCAAAAAGCCACAGGGAAGATATGATCTGGGTGATGCGTTTAAAATGAACTCACAAGGTTTAGTTCGTCTCTTTACGCCTAGAGGGCTGGTTAGAACTCTGTCGGTGTTGCTGGTTGTTATTTTTTGAATTAACATCCAGTTACATGCTATTTCATGCATAAGCAATGCCATCGCATTTGGTGAAAAACTCCAATACTCTGCTTACGTGCATGTTTGTGCTACTTGAAGTGAAGCCGGTATTTCCCCCCCCCCGCCATCTCTCTACCCCACGAGAGTCAATGCATGCTGTGTACATTTAATCAATTCAACATTGGATTTTATTCCCTAAGCGCAGAGCTAAAGCAGGAACACGTGAGAGCGATTTCTTATTAAATGCATTTTCCGCCCGCAGTTATTTAGGCTTTATGATAAGTAGTAATGACCCACTAATTGCATTCTGTGCAGTCAGTGGCCTTGGAGCTCTCTCTCTCTCTCTTGGCAGTATATAATGATATTTGGTTTTGTATAGTCGGGTCCGAGGTCGTAAGTTCCCATTACTTTTTTTTCGCAGTCAGAGGCCTTTCATCTTAAAAGGGCGCAAGTTGTGGGTAAAATTTCAGCCAAAAGACAACCGAAGTCTTCATGCCCGCAAATCTTCCAAAACTGGCTTACAGCGCGGACATGTTAAAAAAAATGGCCGCAAAAGAGCACCGCACAGCTACCAAATGACGTGTAATCATTACTGTAGCTTAAAGTAACGCTTCGGCCTCATTTGCTCGATAGTAAGGAAATTACTCCAGTGAGCGTGGTGCGGAGTTTCCTAAGAAACCGATGACCAGAGGCGCGGTAATTTTTTGTGATACTGCAGGCTGAGTGACTTCGGTTTCAGAGGCTTTATGGGCCTGTTACTGGCAATGTATTTGCGATCGTGGCACTGTAGTCCTGCTCATTGGTGCTACTGCCAGTGCACTGTATCATATAAATGTTAGGGCTATTTGGGTTCGAGCTAGGGGCATCAAATTAGCACTAGTTAACCGCAGTGCCAGCGCTGGCGGAACATATCTATAGGGCAGACTTTGCGGAACGCAAAGCACTGCTCGGACAAGTCCTGTCAAGTTTAATCGACCTTACGAAAGAGCTGCCCCGTCTAAGCATGGCAAGGATTTGACATGTGGCACTTATTGTCGCACACTAGGGAAGACATTAGACAACGAATTGGCAAGCTAACAATGTGCAAGTTTCCACTTCAGGAATTGACTTGAAATTTGGCCTGCACATGTAAGTAGTTTTTGCAGTTTTTATCATCGATGCAAACTGTTGATTAGAAATGCCTGAAATGACAATAGTTGCGGCGAGTTCAACAATACCTTCTAATTTTCGTGGGCGCAATGATGCTGAACGACCAACGAAACAGAAGCACTAAAAGTGAATATGGTATTCATATGGCAAGACATCTGATTAACATTGTCACCCAACTAACTAAACCTCAGTAACAGTGTTAAAGCCATCGCAAAATCTTCAGTTGCTGAACAATTTCATAGTAAATATAAAAATTGTGGTATACCCAACGAAAAAAGAATGTCTCACTCTACCAGCTTTAGGTTAAAAAGGTTAAAAAACGCGTTTAGATGAATTCTTAGGTTATTTCATGAACATCTTGAGTCGTGCATGCTGCTAGCCCTAAGTTCCCGGAATGTCAGTGTAACTTGTGAAGTCTTTCCATAGTACGACAAAACGCCACTAGATGGTACATCACGCATCCTTGGTGGGTCAGCTCTATTAATTAAAGCTCCTTGGTCAGCAAGGAGCTTGGATAAAAACTCCTTGTTGATCAGTACCTCAAAAAGCTGTACACTCGCCGGTCGTATTTAGTTTTAATGCAAATTTTCCTAATGTCATTTGTAGAATCATACGCAAAACTGATGAGGGCGGATTCCGAGAGCAACTTGTCAGCACAAAAGATTGTTTTAAACTGGGGAAAATCGCTACAGAAACTCGACAAATGTTGAAGCAAGCGTTTAAAGAAGGCACTATAAGTCACAGTCAAGCTTACGGATGGAAAATCCACCGTCACCCTGTCCCTAAACAGTCCGGTAAGTATCATGAAAATGCGAGGCCACACACACTGCGTTCATCGTCTTAGAGTATCTGTTGAATAAGCAAAATGATCGTTGTTTGTCATTCGACGTATTCACCCGACTTGGCACCATGGACATTTTCATTCCTAAACTGTAAATCAACTTGAAGGGCAGAAAATTTGGCTCAGCAAAGGAGATTCAAGCTGAATCGTAAGTGGTCATACATAAAACACCACAGAAATGAAATTCCAGGGAGCTTTCAGCTCGTGGAAAAACAAATTGGAGTAATTCATGGGCTAATGTTGAAAAACATAAATGATTAAACTTAGTAATAATCGGTTAGTCTGTTTGACTAATGTTTGTCAGAATGTTTGTTTGCAGCATGACACGAAAAGTTATGAACGGTTTTTTCAATAAATATTTTTGTCAAAGAGCACAAATGGTAAGATTTTGGTGTTGGTGCAAAGGGAATCATATTATCATAGTTTCAGAAGCAATTTGAATTTCTCATCACCGTTGCCTTGCTTTGCATTGGTATGCACTCTCATAGTGTTCTAGCTTAGTAATGTATTCGGAAAGACCAGCTACGGCAGTTTTAGACGAAACAGTTTAGTACAGTAACA
>LQNS02000140.1:15777158-15796470 GCA_001587735.2 Parhyale hawaiensis
CATACCCGATGGATCAGTGCCCCCATATGGGTCCAGGTCAAGAAGAAGGCGGTGCACTTCAGAGGATCTGAAAGCAAAACCAGAGAACCTCGGCTCGGGATCACACGCTAAAGGAATGCGCACAGGGTCCCGGCTCTGCTTCCATCTACTAGGATAACACGAGAGGTAGTAACGGCTTGTAAACACTTTGCAAATAATTTCAGGCACTGAATATTATCGCATTTTATTAATAAAATTGTGAGCATGCCATTCTGGTCTCTTCCGCAATTTAGTTCGTTTTTACACATCGCCCACGCTCTTAACGTACCTACCTCTGTCACGTGCCCATCTAAAACGATTGCCTTCTGGATAACAGCAACCGATTGTATTGTTGCCTCCGCCAAGGAGGTTATGTTTTCGTCGGCTTTGCCTCTTTGTCTGTTATTCTGTCTGTCATCAAGATAACTCAAAAAGTTATGGACCGATTTTGACGAAACCTACAGGGACTGCTACGCATGTTAGGAGGAACAGATGATTAACTTTTGGTGAAGATCTGTGCATCTGTTCGTTGTTTGGCTGTCTGCCTATTTTTTTTGCTAGTGCCATAACTTAAAAAGTAATGGACGGATTTTTATAAAATTTACGTGAGTTGTTGGGTTTAATAATTACAGAGAGTAAATGATAAGTTTTTTGTGATGATTTGCTAGTTCGTTCGTATGTTTATTGCTTTGTTTGATTTTATGTTTGTTTGCGTAACAACTGAAAAATCATGGATGGATCTGTATGAAATTTTCAGGAATTGTTATTGATTTTAAAAGACATAATTCATTAAATTTTGGTGATGATCGGTTTGTCCGTTGTTCTGTTGGGCATATGTTTGTTAAAATATTTTTTTTAGCTGCATAACTATGAATGGATCTCCAAGAAAATAGCGGACACTGTTGACATTATCAAAAGGCACATGTGATCATATTTTGGTGTTGAAATAAAGAAAATCATGGTGTCAGAGTCGATTTGTATTTTTCGCTACCTCTGCCCTGCTTGGCAGAGGTATGCACTCTCAGAGTGCTCTAGTTACTTCTGTATCACCAAGGTTCATTCCACATTTACGATCTCTAGTCAGGTGACTGGTCCCAACAAGTACATCAGTACATCCTGGATCAGTGTCTCTTGTAAGTCGAACGACGACGTTAAGAGGTCCATGTTGTAAATAACCTTCATATTGCAAAATCGTTTTTTTTCACTAAGCAGTAACTATATGTACAGCAGACGGACACGCAGGCCAAGTTTTAGGTAGCCAGTGCAGCAACTCTAAGTGGGTAGAACAGTGGGACGGAGGAGGGGGGTAGTCTTTTTGAATTTTTTTTTTACTTCAAAAAGTTTTATTATTGGGCCGATCTTTATGAAGCTTGGCACAGATATGTAAAATTAAAAAATGTGAGTTAGAATCAGGTACTTTTCTCCACTCCTCCCATAGAAAGCGAGTTATTAAAAGAAAATGGATTTCCTCTTTTCCCCGTTTTTCTTGAAAATATCGTTTTCTATGGGGAAAATGGGAAACGTACAGAAGTCTAACCCGCATTTTTTTTTTCGGTTTTACATGTCTGTATCCAGTTTCATGAAGATCGACCTAATAATAAGAACTTTTTTAAAGTCGAAAAACAAAATTAATTTTTTTAGTCGAGAACAGTTCCCCATACATTAGTATCATAGAAAACGTACAGAAAATAGAAGATCTGCAAATGAAATTGCTCAGTGGAGCGGCTGTAGCCTCGGAAATTGTTTGGTGCGGTTATGTTGCTCTCCTTATACCGCGCCATTTGCTCAGTGCTTAGCGTAACAAGTTTCTTTTCTATAGGTTATGTGCAACTTTGAATTGACATCATGGTTGCATGGGTTTACCAATTTTTATGATTCAAGTGCTAATAGAGGAAAATCTTTGCTGTAATTTCACCGAGGGAAATTTCAAAATTCGCACTAAGTAATTTCGGGTCTAAGTTCTAAAATGAGGCGTCGGAAGAAGTATGGAAATTTTATATAGATCTATGTACCTAAATATTCTTAATTGTTTCGAAATTTAAAACTCGCCTCGGTCATAAGTTTCATAATTGTGTTAGGCATGCTTAGAAATAAAAAAAAAAGTTTATAAATTTTTAATAGATGTCAATGCCCCATAAAAAATATTTAAACTTCTTATAAAAAATTTAAAAAATCACATGAACAAAAGTGTCTTCAAATTACGTTCTCCACTTAACAAAAAAGTTTCATATAAGTCGCACGGTAAATAAAAAAGTTGGTGCGAAAACTGCATGGTCCCCTCAAATTAAGGACACGTCGGCCTGCTGGGAAGCCGTTGATACCGAAGAAAAACGTAAAACTTCGACTTGGGAATACTAAAGAGGACTCAATTTGAAAGAGCGAGGACTGGTGTCGACTGCGCGTCATTGATTTAATCAAGTTCAATTTTGTTAGTTTCGATGGTAACCAATGCAACAAGCGAGACTCTGTATAGGTGAAAGATTGAATACCAAGTGCTAGCAGTACTTCTGAAATATGAAGAAGTTTTGTGATAGTAAGAAGAATGTTTCAACTTCTGACAAAGCTAGGACGGAGTAAACTGAAAAAGGCTGTTAAAAAAGTTGTATTGTATAATATATATATAGCAAGAGCAACGCCTCAAAATTCAACAGTATCTGAACATATTTGTATGAAGGACGACTTGCCACGCGCCATTACTTAGCTAGCGAGGGAAACATTTAAAATTAAAAGCATCAGTGCAATGCATTAATCTGTTCAAAGTCCCTATTTAAATTCCGTTAAAAATTTATGGAAATACCAGGGCATAAAATTAGAAAGCACCGGTGTTTGAACATCGTAATATAATGGGAAATCTCAAGGAGGAGTGACATAGAATTACTCCCGATATGTTTAGTAAGTTGATTATCTCCCGCAAACAAAGTGGGAGAGGTGATAATATTTTCGTTGAAGATTTAAGAATATATTTATATATAGATCTGTATATTTGTCTGCCCACCAAAAAAGAGGTAAGATTTGAGCAATGCTCGTAATTCTTGCAGGGAGTCTGGGGATTGGAGGGGGGGGGGAGGAGGTGGTTGACCTATGGGACCAATGTAAAAAATAGAATTAGCGGCGATGTATTTTGCTGCCTGCCCACGGAAAACAAGGCAGAAGGAGTTGAGTTACTAGAACAATTTTTTCAGGCAGTCAGGTGTGTTGCCTGATATGTGAGAATAGCAAAAATTTTGAGTCAGCTGACTATCGAAAATGACGGCGTTGAATCTGTGACTCCACCCAAAGAGAGACGGAAGAAGTTGAGCAATGTACATAATTCTTTTAAGGGAGTCAGATGAGTTGACTTAGATGTGAACAATGCCAAAAAACTAGAATTGGCTGGCCATCAAAAATGACGGCGATGAATTTTGTTGTCTGTCCAGCCAAAAAAAAGGCAGCAGTTGAGTCATAATGATAATTTTTTTTTCAGGCAGGCAGTCAGATGTGTTGACTGAGATGAGAAAAATGCGAAAACTCTAGAGTAAGCTGGCCATCAAAAATGACGGTGTTGAATTTACCACTATCGCGGGTGATGGTCTTACGCCCCGAGGCGTTCTACTTATGCCATGTGGGCGTCGTTGTTAAGGATTCGGGAGAAGCATAGGGACGTACAAGTCGGTTGAGAGAAACTTTTGAAATTTTTAAACCGATTCGAATTTAGTCTTTACTTTTGCCACTAATAACAATTTTTTGTCAATCGGTCTCAGTTTCTATGCACGTAAAAAAAAATGATAGTCCCAAAATTTTTCTTTTTAAGTGTTTCCTTGTCGAAACTTTAAATGCATGAAGAGAAAAAAAAACTACAGACACTACAAAAATGAAGTCTATTTGCTCAGTAGAATTTTATATTTTACAAGTTTTTTAATCTCGTTCTCTAATCACGTTCACTACTGTTTACTGGGAACTCTGCCTCACTTGCAATGTTAGTTCGACTCACAGATGTAATTGCACAGGCGGGAGGACTGTGAGCTTCCCTGCTGGATGATTCCATGCGCCGCTGGGGCCAATAATGTAGCAGGTAAAATACATTTATAATAGAGAGGTGGTCCTGCTAGCAGGTTTCGAGTCGGGCGGCGGCTCGAGTCGTTACTACAAGTCCACTCTAATTCATATTAGTAAAGCCTTCGTAGCCTTCTTATTTACAAGTAAATTGGATTGTTGTACTTTTCCTGTTCTCTTTTGTGTGTGTGTTTTTGTGTAGGTGCCCATGCATATTTCTATACATACATACACAACACGCCCCACTATCAGGCTAAAACAAACGAAGGTAAAAAAAATAGGTTCAGATTATTCAAACACCTAATTTTCACTTTCAAGATTTATTTCACATTACAGGTGAAACAAATGGAATGTGTTTAGACTGTAGTGTTCGTGCAGGTTGGAAACAGACGCGGCGTTGGGAACTCCTTTAATTTGCTCTGCTAACTGTAAAAGACAATCCACAATTACTTCCCCTCATGTTGGGTCAGATGCGCTATTGCACCAATGAATGTATTTATTTATTTTTCCTTACGCAGCAAACAATTCGGTCTTTGGTTCATAGCCTCAATCTGTCGGCAAATAAAAAAGTTATCAGGGAGGCATTCTGTCCGGGCGTTGAAGCGATCGGCGAATATGCTGCTTTTCCTTCCCAATAAAACTTAAGTGAATTAATAAGCTGAAGGGAGTGATGGTACCATGGAATATACCCACAATGGTAGGGAAAAACGTTATCTGAATGTTAGGCGACACGCACGCAAATTGTATTAGAATCACTTTTTAAACACCGTTTATACCTCTTTTTATTGTAGACCGGATTCTAACATGTCCACTGAATTGCGTAAAATAGAGTAATACTTCAGTCCAACACCAGCCTATATGTTAGCCATTCCTCAAACTGGAGTATTGCACTACGCGTTACACGGCATATAATAACTTCTTACTTACGTCACGCTTCCAACTTCTTTATAGCTTCGCACTCAACTAAGATCTTTAAAGTTACACATTCGTGTCACGCTTCCTATTTCTTTTCAGCTTCTCACCTCACTGTACGAGTTCCTCACGTACTCGCTCGCGTCATACTACAGTATAACCTCCAGTTCAGCTTCTCACTCCACTGTACGAGTTCCTCACGTACTTGCTCGCGTCATACTATAGTATAACCTCCCGTTCAGTTTCACACCCAACTGTACGACCTCCACACTTGTACCCTCGTGTCACGCTCAGACCCGAGCACAGCTTCAGCAGGCATGTGCTCTCGTCCTTAACTGCTGTCGGACTTTATTAGATATAGAAAAAAAGTTGTGCTGGCATTTGCGGAGCTCAAAGAAGCTCCCTTTTCATGGCAATACTTTCCCTGCTGAGCACATCCGCTCCTCCAGCAACAATAGCTTGACTGCCAGCATTAAAGGGCAACTGGAGCAGTGCATTTTAGGCAGAGGTCATACGTTGGTCGTTGATGGATTTTCCTCAAAGAAAATATTGGAAATAACTTGAGGAGGGCCGAGGCCGAACTGATTGTAGTGAGGTTCGGGCAAAAAAAAGGAGTAAAAAATTCTTTAAAAATTTTTGTAAAAATGTAACGGCCAATGAAGGTCGATTGGAAGAGGAGACAGATTGCATAACATTCTTGGCTCTTTCTCTCATAGCGTGGTCTATGAACATTTCAAGTAGTGCTGTTCATACGGAAAAACAGATTCATTTTTTGAGAAAAAGGATTAACAATAATTTCTTGTCCCTTGATTTGCAGCGATAGCTGAGTCAGCAATGCATACCATAGTCATCGTCCTTTAATATTGCGTTCTGAAGAAAGTATTACAAAAGGAAATCGGGGGCACAGTAGTTTTTTTTGTCAGTTAACGTATCATTTAACTATGTGACCGGCGCTGTCTTGGAATGCTGGCACCAAATGATTGTTTCAATGAAATCTCAGCTTTCTAGGCGTTCGCGAGTTTCCGAGCCCGTGGAACGTCTTCCGGACCTAGCGACTGATCAACGGTGCTGTGTTTCTACAGGAAAGTATTTCCCATAGCAAATGATTTTTTAACACATGTGGCTTTCCACAGCATTGGGCATCGGTGTTTTTAAGATATTAGAGCATTGATCAACAGTGCAGCCTCTCACGAGAGACTGGAAGTCAGTAGCTCCAATTTTAGCTGCTATTGCTGGCTATTTTGTTCTCAGAATGTCTGGTATCATGCGAGGGTCTACCTGAGGGATCATATCATGGTCGAGGTATGTTGTTTAGGAAGCGTTGCCAGCGGATAAAGTATTTTCTAGGTGCTGGTGTTGTGAGGCTTAGTGCAATGACCTCGCGGGTCTGCTTGCATGCCTCCAATTGAATTACATACACTTAGGAAATATTTTCCGTTTGTTTCTTCGCCGACACTGTTCTACCGATTTCCACCGAGGCTATAAAGTTAAAAATGTCCGTCCTAGTCAAAATATAATTTTGAAAATTAACATTGAAGAAGAAATTACTGCATTTGGACATTTAGATAACGGCTATTATTCAAATGACTACATTTCACAGTACAACTCTGGCTCATATGGAAGCATAAGCAGCAACAGACTGCAATCAATCAAGGAAGATAGACTGACACATAAGGTATCTAATACTCAGAAGGTATTTATGCGCGTGTCAAGTGACTTTTATAACTTCGTGAAAAGTTTCCTGCAGACGCAAACAGAGACCTGTTTCTCATTGTGTGCTTGAAAAATACCTGGGATTGACAACCAGAGAGTAATTTTACGGCAACTATCCGTTCTCGAAGGAATAGTGCAAATCTGTTATAGTGCTTAAAGCAGAATGTGTAGTTCAATTAAAAAGAATTCAGAATTAAAATGTTTCCAAATACTTCCAGGCATTTGCGACATAAGGCAGCATTTCGTCGTTTGATGAAACTATTCCAAGAAAAAACCCCTACTGAGGCTCCCGATACCCCGACGCAATATTAATGACACTAATTTTATCCCAGTGAAAAACTGCCTGGAACAAAATTCTGCAGCCCTGGTCAAGCAAGCTTTAATGAACTTGGAATGAAGTACAAAAATTATCTGCAAAATCTCTACAGAGATCTGAAAGGAAAATCCCACAGAGTCAACCGATTCGAAGTATGTACTTGTAAACTTTGTAAACCACATGTCAAAATTTTCTTAATATCTGAAGTAATATAAGTCTTACATAAGTGTAAGTTGGTACCCTGAAAACCACAACTATATACGTAAACTAACCAAATTTCACTTGAATTTATGAAATGTATTAAATGCTATATGGGTTGTTCTATTGCAATAAATCGATTTACAAAATTTAGTTGGGGATATATAAGGAGTCCGCTAGGAGTCTGCACTTTCTGGTTAACTTTTCATGAAGAATCGCTCTAACGTGTTATCCCGGTGCCCACGTAATACTTTTCTTGCCGCTATCAGCCTAGAGGCAACAAGACCGGCCTAGAGGCACCTGCCAGCTTATTTTTTTATTTGTTATTTAATAATAAAAAATATATGGAAACGGTTAATTTCACTTCGGCAAAGTTACTCTGCCGTCTTGTATGTATTTGTCGGGATGATTAATTCTTAAGCTATAGACAGTTAAAAATTGGAAATTAAAATGATGCTCACTTTACTGAATGCGCCATAAACACAACGAGACTGGACGATATCTACATGTACATAAAGGCTGCAGTGGCTTCCATACGTATTACAAGCGTGATGACAACAAACGAAGAATTGCTAAAAAGATCTTGATTTAGCTTTCGCAGCTTCATCAGCTGTGAGGAAGTGAAGCAGCGGAAAAAATTAACTGCAACGTTAATGAAGGAGCGGAAGGCCAGCTCATCAAATGGGGAGAAATATGGGACAGCGACAAAAATGGAAAAACGTCTCTTGGTATCAGAAGCTGCCGACAAGAATTGAACATCAGGATGAACAAAGGAAGGGAAGAGCAAACGTGACGATCCATGGAAGAACTCATTTTGACTAACTGGATCTTGATAAAAGCCTGCATTATTTGCACTATATAATCTTATGCACACTCATTCTGGAAATATTAATATAAAAATATATACTGTAGATAGTCTGAAAACAGTACCTCTTGCAAGTATGTTTGTGTCCCATCTTTGGCTGTACTAATAACTTTTTTATTATTCTAATAATCTTTCCGATTTTTATATAACAAGACAATAATTATGCCTTTTTGATCTAGATAATTAGTAGTTGCGAATCTATGGCTTTAAGTGGGTTGACTGGTTTGTCCAATTCTTTTTGACATTTTTACGCAAAGCAAAAAATATTAAGGCGAGTCGGAAGGCTACGCGGAGGGCTGCTTGCGAGACGACTCTTAAAAGCTGTATGAAAGAAGCGCTGAACCTAACATATATTACACTGACGGTGCAGGCAGGTACGGAAGAATGGCAAGGCAGTATCTCTTACAAAGTTGAGATCTGTGGCTGTGCTGGTTGACCCACCGTTTAAGTAAGGTTTGCCCTGCTGGGTAGATGATGTATCAGTAATTTAGAGTCCAAATGTGGTCTCATTCTTTGTGCAATGCATATTTTTTTACAGTTTACTATACTTCTATTTTGAAATTGTGTTGTAACTATTGATAGGTTGGGCTTTAGGGCCACCAAGTGCGAGATGCGTGGTGAGCTAACTGAACAGTGATTAGGTTAATATACGAGTGTTGCTTCGGAGCTCACTGCTCCAAATGAAGGCGTACTGTCGTAAATTACACAGAATTGCTTCAGGGGAGCTATAGGGGGACTCTGATTGTTCCGAGATACGAATAGCGAATTGTGCTACTGTTGTATTATATCAGCGGTAGTTTGTCGCTTGCGCCTGCGCAGTAGGTGGGGTTTCATGCTGTAGCTTTTACAAGATGTCACAAAAAAAATTGGCTAAAAAGGAGAACCTATTTACAGCGTGGGGCAAATTTTGAAATTTATGTGTACATGTTGTGCGCGTTTGGTGGATTTGCGCGATCGATCGATCGCGCAAATCCACCAAACGCGCGCAACATACATATCTAAAAATGTAGGAACAGGCAGATATTATGTATTATTAAATCATGTAGATTGCTGTCGTCTTTCTATAGTTTTTGTATTTTCTACTGGCCGTCGTCGTTATTAACAGACGATAAATAACAAATGCTTGGATGAAGGAGCATTCTTTCGCATTTATCTACTTCGCTGAGACTTTCAATACAAACTCAATATTTTGCCTTTACCCATGAAACTTAGCAGCCGTTTGACATATTACGAACCTATACAACATTCTTTGTGTTTTTCTTATTAACTGAGTCTGGCAAAATTAAATTACATATATCTCTACGATGCATTAAAAAAAAGTTCTGATGAGCAATTTACTTTTTAATGACTGGAAGAACTTCGAAGAAAACTCATGTATTTGAACATGAAGCACGTTAATTAGGTATAATATAATCTCCAAGTGGTGATCGTCTCTAAGATTGCAGCTTTATAAGGGACGGAGTGAACAACCTAGCAAGCAACTAACAAACTGTGTATTATTTGTTATATAGCGCGATGATGTAAATACATTACGGTGCCCGGCCAAGGCAAGCGACAGAAACGATTGTGCCTAGGCGCTTTCCTCAAGGCAGGTGATGTTGTGACAACGCCACCTGGACTTCGTCCGAAGATTCGCTAAGTAGTCTAAGTAAGTGCGTACGTATGTATGTGGTGCTGTTGCTGTAATAAAGGACGCATTGCACGGGTCAATGTGGCCATCGATGTATTAGTAAAAAGCAGATATAAGGATCAGTTTATTTCCAGTAATGCATTACTGTCTCACCATCCTCGCCAGCATTAACCAACAAAAAAATTTCCTTTCGGTTTTGAAACGACGAGAGAAAAATAAGTTTTTATACGTGACAGAAATTTATTCACTCATACGCACAAACATTCATTATATATATTGTTTAGAAAATATTAGAGCTTGAGGGTGGCCATTCTTATGCCAAGAGATCTGAGACATTGCCAAGAATCTACCTCTGAGTCCCTTTGACATAATAGACTGGTACTCCTTCTCGCTGAAAGAAAAACGACTCGTCGTTGAACAATTTAGCGCTGAAGTCCTTTGCCACAGGCTCAGGCATAAGAGCTCCATAGCGCTTCGTAGTTTGCGGCCGTGATTTTCATATCTTCTGAAACAAAAACAAGTCTTGCCCCTTGCAAATACTCCTGTCCAGATCATGACCAGCTAGGATTTTTTTTCCAGTAGATATTTTTGGCATCTTCTAAATATGACTGACAGTTGCTTGCAAAAACCCTGCCATTTTGGCCATTGTGAGCTTACTCCACGGTGAAAAGCCCAGCACGTTTTCCAAGCCCCAATTAAGTTCCGAGCCAATCAAACAGTAAACGTCTTCCTGAGAGATATTTATTCTTTAAACCAAAAGTCAGGCTATGAATTTTCCTGAGTTCCAGTAAACCACATTCCAAGTTGTTTTTCTCAGCTAGCCTTAAGGGAGGGCCGCGCCAATTTTTTTTTTTATTTTTGAACCGATTTTTCTGAAATTTGCACATAAGATGTAGAATTAAAAAAGAAAAACATTTTGTGCATGTAACTTTTTCAGTTTAGGCCTTAGTTTTTTCAGAAAATGAGATTGTCATTTTTTTTTTATAATTTTAAAAAGAACGTAAGTCGATGAGTTTTTATGCTACACTGAAAACAAAGACAGTTTTGGAATCCTTGAAATATTCTTAACAACACTAAGGAGGGGTTTTTTGAATTTCCTTTTAGTTTTCTATTGACATGAGACTTTAGATGGGTTACCGAAGACTTCATAAAATATGAAAATTTTTTTGATAATTCATATAATAAAACAAAAACTAAAAAAAAAAAATTGAAAAAATCCCTCCTTAGCGTTGTTAGGCATGTTTCAAGGATTCCAAAACTGTTTTTGTTTTGATCGACTTACGTTCTTTTTTATTCTGAAAAATCAAAATTTTCAGGGCGGCAAATTTTATGTTTTTTGTGGATGAATTTTAAAAATGCGCTGTTTGCAGTGGAAATGCACTTGACAAGTTTTATCTATAGTATATTTCCATCTAGAAATACCTTACATTCGTCATTCACTAATAAAAATATGAAATAGCTATGTATTAGATGAATAAATAATGAAAAAGTCATTTTTTCACCCCTTCCGGACCCCCTTTGCCCCCCCCCCCTTTTGGGAGGTTCAAGTGCTGCTAGCCCCCTAAAAATTTGGGATGTAATAGCCCTTGGCATACAGATCATTTTGCAGCAAAAAAAGAATAAGTCAATTTTTGACCCCCACCGGACCCCCTCCGGACCCCTTTTTTCGGGGGTTCTAGTGCTGCTAGCCCCCTAAAAATTTGGGACGTTATAGCCCCATACCTGAGGACACTTTTTGAGCATAAAATAAAAAATTGAAAATTTGACCATTTTCCGTGAAAATGCCCCCTTAATGACTCACTTGAAATATCCTTCTCTGCAGCTTATTTTCCCATGGAGCAACGGGGATTTATTGAAATTATGGATCTGAAAACTTTCTTGAGCTTGGTAGGCCTGGATGACCTAGGACGTCCACTTCTTGCACGATCTCTCAGTTTTTCAAGGATCACTGAATCGACTGACCAATTTTTTGGCCAAAGGAGGACATTCACTATCTCTACCGGGGAGTCGTGCCATGCAGATTTGTGCGGCTGCTCTATAGTGGAACATTCACGTTCCATGCTTATTTTGTTCCAAGCTATACGACTTACATAATATTTCTAGTATGACAAAAGTATTCGGAACGAGAAACTGGTTCCATACCATGACGTGAAGAAATGATAACACTACACTTGTTACGGCTTATATATCTATATATATATTTTTAATGCCATTGGGCTTGTGGGTCACCCTTTATATATAAATCAGTAAAGAAGTAAAATATCAACTGTAATTTTCAAATCTACGTTTACTTTGCCTGGAACTAACCCCAGTAGTGATTACATAATGAAAACATTTAACTGAAGCAAGAAGACCTAACTAAAGAGCAACTGAATGGCATCTGTATAAGCAGACATACTTGGGGCGAAGAAAAAATTATAGCTGACGCACAGCATTCGTGAGCAGTGTCAGAAACAACAAAGAGAGGCAGTGGAGGACTTGAATAGGATTGAGATCATCAAGGCAAACGTTAATCAGCATTTTAAAAGAAGAGATTGCTTCCACCTAGCAGTTGGAACCGTTCAAAAGTAGTCTTCACTAGCAGTTCATCCGTTAGCCATAAAATCGGTAATTTCAGTTAACTCGTTAACATTGCAACGGTAGTGACACTTGAACCTTCAGCATTATGTTGCTGTCAAAAGTGTCAGAAAATTCAAAGCGGTTTCCATAGCTCTGCTACATATTAGGCATTCTACTGGCTGTTAGAGAAGGGAGAGAGTGAACTCAGAGAAGCCTAAGTTAATCACAGCATTAGCGCTAAGCTCGCTCTGCATTCCTGCACATGGTTCTAATTCTGCCATGATGGTTGCAAGCATTGCACCGACCGGCGGACTTGATATTCTATTCAATTATTAATGTAAGGGAGGGCAGCACCTCCACGGCTGTCATCAGTGCTGTCATCCTCGCCGTTCTGCCCAGAATAACCTTAAAAATTTTGACTCTTAGATATTTTAACTTTGAAATGCTTTGGAAAGCAAGCTACGAATGTGGCAAAATCTTTCAGAGTTGTGAGTGAATGCATAAGAAGCTTTATTTTCGGTGAAACAAACGAAAGAGTGAAAATCTAATTTCCGGTCCCCACAATATCTACAAAGTTACAGAAGTAGTGAAAAAGAAATTGAAAATGTAAGCGAGCTCCATCTCCGTCGTTATAACTCGCTCAACAGCGAAAATAAGGAAAAGGGGATAAAAGTTCCGAGATATATATATTTGATGGTTGTTAACAACATAAAAGAAATAAAATGGCCACTTTTTTTCCAAAACATGATAGTGTCTCGGTGGCCGGTGGATAATTTCGATACGTTTTATAAATCCCAAACTCTCAAAATTAGGGTAAATTATTTTTCAGGAATATTAGCAAAAACGAGTATGTTTACATTTGTTTCCAATCTTTTACAAAAAATATTATGTACGTACTGTACATAGGCAGTAAGTACTATAAGTACTAGCGCGTTAATCTAACTAACAGTCCAGCACTCACCTTTCACAACTGAAGTAAGTCCACAACGCAATATCGCCGGCAATGTACGTATGTGAGCGGCCTGCACTGCACAGGTAGGTAATTCATTCAACAAAAGAACTCTGCAAGTTAGGAAACAAAATACGCAGGAAATGACATGCACTCACCGGCGGACACAGCCTGGAGCAGAGACAGAACGATGCTGCTGGCGAAATAGATGGCCGGGCGATTGGTCATCTTGATGAAGAAGCGAGGCGTCGTAAAGAGAATTTGTCTTCTTGTGGCAGATTTGAGAAGTTGAGTGCGATGCAGAAGCCCTCGGCAGCAGCTTGATGTGAGTCAGTTAATTACTCAACTACGGAGGGTGTCCCCATTTCGTTAATACATTATTTTACCGTATACCATAGTTGACTTCAACAAAAAGTGCATAACCACTCTGTTATCTTGTATTAATAATGGTTTCAAAATTTAAAAAGCTGACAAAGCTGAAATTAAGTAAAGAAAACAGCATAGTTCTCTGAAAGTGAAGACAAAATTTATTAGTAACTAGAGGATTACATGTAAAATTTACAAGAAAGTAGATATATATACTGTATATACATGACATTCAAAGCAATGAGCAGCCAGCCTACTTTCAGGTAATAAAAACAGTAGTAGCAAAAAACCTATTATTGAATTGTTGTTCATCTTCAAACGCAAACCCCACCTGAAAACCAAAACAAGGCTTGGAGCGAGGGAATTGAAAATTTTGGGAGACAAAGCAACGCTAAAAGCTTGCAATCAAGCGTACCAACACCTATAGATGCACTTTCGCACCACTTTCGTCTCGTTCCGGTTTCAACCATAGCAGAACAGTTGACAGGAAGGCGTAGCTTCATGACTACTTTTTCAAATCTTTCACATGATGATGTCGAGCAGAGTTGGGGAAATTGCATGGTCCACTACATATCACTGTCGAAGAAATTTTCAATCATTTAGTTCATAATACTATTTTAAATTTTAGAATCATCAAACAAGGCTAGGCAAATAAATATCTAAATATAAAAGTAATAATAATAACGTGGAAGTATGATGGTGAACGCAACTTGAAGTTAAATTAGTAAAGTAATGTAGATAGAAAAAGTATACCAAATAATATTATTATAAAAAACAGAAATATGAATAATTAAAGTACTAAATACTTCATCATTATCAATAGATACGATGCATTTTCAGATGATTACTCAAGAGATAACCCAACTGTTTCCCACTGTAGATTTATTTCGGAGCCACACTATAAAGTTTGCCCGCAAATGTTGATACGAGGATGTGAAGCTCGCACACCGTTCATGCTACCGTATCTATGCTACCGACTTTATATATGTGCTAGGAGTACGTGAGTTGGGGGTAATCCTGCCAGATAGTTCTTCTTGAGGGTTTCTTCCGGCTGCGCTTACTTCCGGTTTCCCAGGCATTGCCCACTTCCGGTTCGCCCCCCTCTTCTGACTCCCGCTAATGCATCGGCCGTTCTGAACCGGAAGGTCACACGCGAGGGAAGCCTACCCTCAAAAAGAACTATCTGGCAGCATTACTCACTACTTACGTAGAAGCCTAACATCGGCTAATCAAGTTGTGGGTGCAATCGTATAGTTAAAGTGTGATCAGAGGCAGATCCAACAAAGAGTCCCACAGTGCACGCAACTGTTCTTAGCTGCTCTAGCCGGTGCCGCTGTTCCGGGACCTGGGTTCAGCTGTTAGATTTATGCAAAGTTCTCACTGTTTCCGCCTCTGGCCGAGAGACCAACTCGACCGATCTACAACAGGACTTCTGCGCCAGTGGTTTTTATGGCAGTACTTTTTAAAGACTTGTGGTGTTGTGCAGGTATGTGACTACCCGGGCCATGCGGCCCGCTGGTGTTACGCGATGTCGTCTTGTATAGTCCCGTTAGTGAGCCTAGGTGTGTGTGTGTAAGTAGGTAGGTAGGTGTGTATTTATGCATAGGTGTGTGTATATATCGTGCATTGAGAGAAAAAAATGGGAGATGATAGATAAATTTACCCCGAAATGTAGCATGCTGATTATGTGCGTGTACGAACAATTTTCCCATCTGATGAAATTTCATTTATTCAGCTGTTGTAGCTTAAGAGAACCAATTTGCATTGTCCATTTGAATATGTTTGCCCAACCCAGAAGGACGGTAATACTCGATCCGTGAATTGAATATCTACATCTCTGGTAAGCAATGTGTAGGTAAGACGTGAGGCTTTAAAACTGGATGCAGTCTCATACATTGAGGTGTATACGCGCTGGGGACGTTTCCCCCACACAGTGAGAATATTTTCTTATCGATGAAACTACAAACGACCATATTAATGAAACTAACTAATATAGTAGTCTGAATTTGATTCAATGTGTTACTTTGATGCAAGATAATGTTATGACCAGGATACGGATTAGTGTGTCAGTCCAGATCGACTCGGCCATATAGAGTGGGAAGTATGCAGTCTATTCACCGTGCAGAGTTGACACTAATATGTGCTTGGGAATTTACTTTTGAAAACAATAATTAAGTAATTTTTTATTACCTGCCGTATTCACTGTAATTCGAATTGATGTATTGAAATGGTTCAGTGAGCACTTAACGTAGGAATGATAATGCAATCAATTACCAGTTATATTAAAAGGAGTCATTAAATTAATTAAATCGATCAATTTATTAATAAATTCACTATAATTCCTACCCAAGTGTTTGCATTTGTCCAGGTATGCCCATTTTTTAAACATATGCATAAGTATGTTAGAATTTTATAATATGTCTATCGAGTAAAATATAATTGTAAACTTTGATTGCAATTTATTTTATTCGAATACTTTGGAATAGTTCCATTAAGCAAGCTACAGTATATGCAGCATATAACTTATAGTATACACAATATATTATACATACAAAACATACAACTTTCAAAGCACTCGCTTGACGTTGTCAGTCGTACTGAGTTTGTACCTGAAAGTTACACCAGGATGCTATAATTAAGCCTGTGCTTTCCAGGCGAAGAATGTTTACAACTGAAAATGTTCCCTAAATTGGCCTGTTCTTTGCACTCTTTGTGGCGGCGAGGCCAACTGTTGGGTCACTGTGTGGTGCAGCCGCCGAAAAGAGATGCAAGCGAGGTTCATTTTCTAAATTACACCAAATGCAGACGTAAAATTAATATATTTTTGAAATTATAGACCACTTTGAATTACCACGCAGGGAAGTCGAGGTTCTGTATGATGAATTAAAACTGTATCGTGTATTGAGATAATAAAAATAATCATTATAGGCAGAGCTGATCATGTTGTGTTTGTGGCTCCGGCTTTCACTCCTAGACTCGACATTCTGCTCCTTAGCTGGAGCATATGGAAAGGTGCAGAAGCTCGAACATGAACAAAAAGCATGGCTGTATCATCAGAGAAGTATGAGTCACATCTTTCTTCTATTGTAAGCTGATTGGGAAGCTTAGAGAGAATATTGCAACGAAGTGCACTGCCACCGACCGGAACCCTGCACTCTGCTGGCGGCAGCTTCACGTCTACCGCAGGAAGCAGTCGGAAAAAGAAGCTACGTTGCGAGATGATACCGTAATGCAGGGCTTGCCCCAGGGCTCGGTGCATCGGAAGTGCAGCTGCGGATAAGAACTGATGCAGAGCTCTACTTCGAATATTTCGTAAATATGTTAGTCATGCCTACATATAGCGCTAGTAGAGTTGCTCATGCTAAAGCTCATGAAGCTATCTATGATCTTAAGCAGTTTTACTTTAATATACCTAGATCACCTAGGACGTTCATTGATGAAGTGAAAGAGACATTCACCCAATATACAGTAAATACAGTATAATTATGAAGGAGCAGGGGAGCAATTGCAATGGCAAGCGAGCGAGTGTACATGGCAACATATTCATATTTCAGTTGGAAAAATTTAGTGACGCACTACATGTAAACTTTCAAAGCTCTACAGGCTTGTTATCTTGCAAGGAATTATCATATATGCTCACTGAAGTGTGTGTGGGAGTCAATGCACTACATAAGTGAGCTTCAACTTTAGAAAAGGTAAGGGCATATTTTCTACTAGAAGTTTTTTATATTTGACGTGTACATCTGCTTTTTATCCCCCGGGCAGTGGTTAGGAACCGCCTCGGTCCTTGCCAAGAAGTCGGGCATTCTATTCTCAAGCCTGGGAAGAAATTCTTCGTTCTCGGCAGTGCAGCGTCCGCATAGTTGTCAGTGACAGACTACTGGGAGGGAGGCCCTGACCTTATGGTCGGGGGACGCAGGGGGTCCGACGAGTCTTCCGTCAGAGACGCCATAGCTCAGATAATCTGTGGTCGACGGCTCTCTCTGGGCCCAAGTGGGTATTTACCTGCAGCACGAACCAGTGCACGTTGGTTTCCTTGGGGAGTGCGGTGAAGGTGACTTTACCTTCGCCATAAATGGGCCTTTCGCGTAACGTGATTCGTGCAAATTGCACAACTGCTTTGACCGTATAAAGCACAAAAATACACACGTCTTCACCGAGTCTAAGCTTAATTTCTCTTTATTGCTTGAACTCTCATTTTTCTTTGTGGAAGGGCCTCGCGTGGTAACAGTAGAGTTTCAATCTACAGTTAATAATTAATTTTCCAGGAGAGTAGAAGTAGGGCATTGAGAATTTTCATGGCATTTTTTTCCTACAACAAACTACCACAGTAGTTAGGATAATGTGGATACCGCATTACCGTTCATAGTTTTTCTATGCGAGCTGTACCCACCAAGAGTTTTCACAGCTTTCAGATATCGAATGGATTTGCCATCATACGTGCATGTGACCGGTATTCTGCGCTGTGTTTATTCACACTTAGGAAGAAGCCATTTTTGTCATACCAGTCCTTGAGCTGCCTTCGAAGAGCTTTAGCTTTGGAGCGTGTAGTTCAAATACATACTTCGCAAAATTTAAGGTATGTGCAATATGTAATGAAGAGCGATATGTGAGTGCAGAGCTACTGGCACGAATGCTACATAACAGCGCAAGTTTGGCGGTGGTGAAGTGACAACGGCTCGGCATCGCATCAACGGAGGTCCGGGTTCGATTCCCCGGACGACACGCTACGGATTTACACTGCGTGGAGCACTCCAGCACCGAGAGGCCAGCGATGCACGGCGAGGGATCCTAAATTGACTCTCATCACAGGCTGCTTCTCCTGCTGTTCACACTACTAGTTCTTTAAAATTCTAGAAATAAGGCAAGAAGAAAACGTCGATAGGTGTATCCAATGTACCCTGTATACGAGATAATAAATGATATTTGTTTTTTTGTTTGTCTTTCCTCTCAATTTAGCCTCTTTCAACTTTTTAAAGTACATTACTTCAGGGTTAAAGTGTGATTTTTTTTTCATTACAATTTAGTTAAAATCGCTATGGTGTGGTGACAAAATCTGAGCTGTGACATTGGTACTTCTTCCTGGACCAGTACAGTTACGTGCCCTTAAACTAAATATATCAAGTGTTTGAGTGACCTGGTCCTTTAGTGTGCTGGCTGTTGTTCATCTGGCGAATAATATTGAGACTTCAACATTGTGGTCATACATCGAAAGGCTGTGTTTTTCAGATAAGCCGGAGAAAACTGCAAAAAGACCTTCGAGGTATATCCTAGGTGTTCTAGATTAAATTCTATGAGGTAAAACCTAAAATTTCCTGAAAAGGAATATCTCCTGATGATAGTGTTGGAATCTTATAAATGTATCCTCCTGTTTAGTACTGCAGTCTTCTTCACGGGCGGTTTTTGTCAAATTCTTACAATTTGGAATGCACTGGATAGGTATATCAGGTATTTTCTCGTTTAGTTGTGACACTAGAAGTTTGGCGCTGGAGTAGCTGGACATTTACAAGATTCAAATTTTCTGTCAGTGTAGTTAGTGCTGGTAGATACCTTGTACTTGAATGAAGTGGAATGGAAGGCAACATCTTTGCTTATTTCTACTCAAGTTCTGAAATGTTTCTAAATTGCCATTGATGGGGACCCAGGGTTTATTGACTCATCTTTATCCCATCATGTACATAGCGTTGAACGAGACTCCCGAACTTCCGTGATGCAGCGAGGATGTAGCAGTCAAGCAAGGATAGACGATAAAAT
>LQNS02000140.1:15796492-15815252 GCA_001587735.2 Parhyale hawaiensis
GTATATTTACAGCGGAGCATAGGAGCGCGTGCTTACAGGACGGGGTACAAGTGCAGAAGAAATATAAAAAGGATGCGGTGCTAAAAGTCGGATACGGATGACTCTGAACACAAATGCTAAAACATTATCGGTGCAATCCTTCACACCATTATCCAAACAACTGAGTCCCATATTACATATTATTGTCTTATTCTTATCTTGTGGATAGTTTAACTTCAAGTGGTATTGGCGATATTGGTGCGCAAAGAAGTAAATTCGAAAACAATGGCTAAACTCTAAGAAAGGTATTATTACCTCCGCCAAGGAGGTTATGTTTTCGTCGTGTTTGTCTGTCTGTCTATTTGTCAAAAAGTTATGAACCGATTTGAACGAAACTTACAGGGATTGTTAGGTATGTTAGGAGAAACAAATGATTAAGTTTTGGTGAAGATATGTCCATCCGTTTGTTTGTTTGTTTGTCTGCCTCATTTTTCTTGATGCCATAACTCAAAAAGTTATGAATGGATTTTGATGAAATTTATATTAGTTGTTAGGTAGATAACAAAGAGTAAATGACCAAATTTTGGTAATGATACGTTCGTTGGTTCGTTCGTTTGTCCTTATTTTTACTTTTAAGCTTGTTAGCACAATAACTCAAAAAATAATAAATGGATCCTTATGAAATTTATAGGAGTTGTTAGTAATATCAAAAGACATAAAGGATCAAATTTTGGTGCAGATCGGTTTGTGCGTTTGTATGTTTGACTCATGTTTGTCATAACAATTGTTAACAGTATAACTCAAAAAGTTATGAACGGATCTTCAAGAAAATAAAACAAGCTGTTAATAATATAAAAAGCCACAAATGACTAGATTTTGGATTTTATACAAAGGAAATTATGGTTTCAGAAACAATTTGAATTTTTTGCTACATTGCTTCACTTGGCGGAGGTATGCGCTCTCAGAGTGCTCTTGTTATAATTAAAACTGCTCACTCACGAGTCGAAGGACGGGTGATACAAATCCAAATGGAGCATGACTCAACCCTAGGACCCCGAAGCGCTGCTAAAATCCATTACCCAAAAAATAATTTATGAGTAGCATGTAATGCTGCCGTTCCGCACTCGGTGATCTTTGACCCTCGTCGCAACCCTTGCTAAGGCACTTCCAGTGTAGCGGGGGTCGAAGGGGGGGGGACCAAAAGTGGGCGGGGACTGGAAAACCGGAAGTAGGCATGACCTACCAAGTACGACACGACAGCATAGCATACTACTTTTATAATTGATTCAAGCACTTGCAGTCCCACACGGCTGACAAAAGATGGAGGCAACGAATGTTTATACCAACACAGATCCGGCTGTACTAACACCGACTAAGCTGACGAGTTCGTCACCTACCGCTATGCTATCTGATGGGTCTTAGCAGCAGCTTGTGCGTTTCTCCCAAAGACCATCCAACAAAGACAATGGATTGCAACCGATATTCCTCGTTGTTGAATATCTTGTAAAGCATTCAAAGGCAAGCGACATCCACTTTGGAATATACCTAAGTACTCTACGCGCACAGCCAACTGGCCGAACTGGAGTAGGTTCGATAGATAACGGTGACTGGCAGCAGCCACAACTCAGATAAGAGAACGCTTGGCCAACAGAGGCTGCAAGAAACCATAGCAGCGCATGCAGGCTATAGCATTATCACGAGACACGGTTATAACCATAAACAGAAAATCAACCTTACTCAAAATACCTGAGGCCAGGTGTTTCATATGCGCCTCACACATACAGTTCTCTTTAAAGGGGACACCGAGTATCTCCAGAGAGCTAAACCTCTGAAACACAGTCACCCATCTTCAGAAGCGTAGGTATGCTGGAGTAAGAGCATCGAAACCGACTTGCACTCATCGATATATAGGGGGTTAAAGTCGATTTTGGCCAAGCCCACTTGACTTGGCTTGTCTAGAAATGTAAACAGGGACTTTAGCTTCGTCACTTTGAATCGCGTTGTAGGTACTAGAGGCAGCCCCATTTTGTTGAGACGACTAAAGTCCTAATTTTTGGAGAAAGAACTAGTGTATTAAAGTCTCACAGGTACCTGATTAAGAGTCAGGGCCTGAATCTTGAATGAACAAGTCGAAGCTGTGGCACCTATCGGAAGAATCGGACAAGTCATGCTTCATAGGCCTAATTTCGCTGCCCAGTCGATATCGTCTTTAGTCTTGTCCACATCCAGCTGCGTACTTCAGGTTGGCCACTATGCATTGATCCGCGAAAGATCCCTTTTCAAAACTGGGCGATAACTTAAAGCCTACTTAGGGCATGAATCACAGCTATCAGAATGCAATTGTCGTCATGTTAGCTCATAGTGTTTTCAAGTGAAAAGAGTAAATTTATGCCTTAATGTACACAACGAACAGCTAGAGGTCACGAACAATATGTTTGGCAGACAACATATGAAACTACCCTATACATACGCTCAAATGACAGTTCACAGACACATGTTGCCTTGCGCTCAGCGATGAAATTACAAATAATAGACAGAACCCTAACACACACATGAAGCGATTTTCAATTTGTACCATAGGCCCACGTGGTCCTTATCGAGTGTCGAAGTCAGAGTGAACAAGGCCAACTTCAGAACCAAAATCCAGCGCCGACTGCAAGTGTTGCGGCTCAGACAATAGAGCCTTACAACATTAACAGTATGGAAGAAGTTTCACTCCCTAATTTTCTTTTGTGTACTGCAACTTTATTGATAAAGCCTACTTCTCACATTCACAAAATAAGCGGAAATCGGTCCTGACGTGCTCTCGCTCATCTCTGAAACAAAAAGAGCCGACTCCTACCATTTTCCCAAGTCAATTAAAATTCAGAAGGATATTTCACGATTCATGACTTCATTTCAGGAGTGTATGAACGAAGCTTGAGTCTTTCAAGCGTATTTTATACTCGAACTCTGTAAAAGACGAGGCAGTTTTTCCAATCAATTTGTATGACTGGCGCGTCTACACAGTCTGTAGCGCCACTGATGTGCAGGATGTTTGACTTCCTTTGGAGCGGTCTTTTTTTCAACGCTCTCGAGTGTTTCAAATTTTCACGGCAGTTTGGAGTTCGCTGGCGATGCTTCAAAGTTATTAAAAAAGTCATCGCATCCTCACGCTTTTCCTATCACAACAGCTGCTGGCTGCTGGAGCTCCATCTGCTGTGCGTTTTTCCGGAATCTCAACGAGTTGGGCTGAAAGGCCACAGAAGCTGTTAGAACCTCTGCAAAAGAAGAATGATTGCAGTAATTGGACGAATGGAAAGTTGTTTTCGTTCCAATGGAATTTCTCAGATTCTTTGGGACAGTCAACAAGATGCGTGATGTTTGTGCCTGCAGACAGTGACGATTACAAGAGACGGTATGTTGCCACCAAGGGCATGTTCTACTGGGCATCAAACTTGAGCCTGGAAGGTTTGGCATGGTCGAAACTTCACGTAGTTCCATCGGCTTCGACTACCTGAGTTGGGTTTCGGGCATTGACCCTCAACAGGCTATCCTTAAGAATTTGAGACACTCGATCTTGCTCCGTAAAATGGAATTTTCAGTTGGCAAACGGTAATCGTGTTACTTCTGTCACTTACAACTCGATTCAAAATGGTACAGCTAAAGCTTCTGTCTCAAATTCTAACAAGTCAAATCTCGAATTCTTGATTTTGGCGTCCAATGGAATGTGCCCTACATCAACTTCGAAAAGATCATTCCCTAATCTAACGTACGTAATGAAAAAACTGTTTAGAAAACAATAGTTTTTACATGTCCTGCCCTTCACAATATTATCACGAGCAGTGTAATAATCAACTAAGTTCAAATAAACGCCTTTCGTTACTGAGTAAGTTACAGTTTTTTTTTTTTTGGATTGGAGATATGGAAGCATCGAGGGAAATTCATTACAAAATTTTCGCAGCATTCCTGCCAGCAGAGTTTGTGGTTAGATAAAACCATTTAGTATCGGCAACAATGGCGCTGAGGCCTTAAATTCAGGCAAATTTTGAGGGTGTTGCTACGTACTGTGCTAAAGGCACGTTCAGTTGGACGTCAACATTAAACTTCCGAGCCTTGACTTTGGCTTTGTCCCTTTGGATCATGTTGCAAGTGTAGAAAAGCGCGATTACGTTGAGCCGGCTGAAAATTTCATTTTACGGAGCAAAATTACGGGTAAGCGATTAAGGGTCAATGCCTGAAACTTAATACAGCAGGTCGAAACCAGCGCACCAGCCTAAAGTTTCGAACAAGTCAAGCCTTGGAGGCTTAAGTTGGGCGCCCATTCGCACATGTCTTAAATCGCCATACGAGTACGTTTGACACTCTCTATTGCAAAAATCTCTCTTCAGAAGTTGCTATTCTAAATCGGATTCTACTTTCAAAAATGCCTTGTTTGTTGGCTTTAGTTCAACCTCTACGTTGCTAATGCTGTGTTTTTTTTACAGATGTTGCTTAACCAAAAACTGACTACTGTCCTTACTGTAAAATTTTAGTTTGCCGAGGACAAGTTTGAGTGGGTAGTAAAAGTCGATCCAAACCGATCCCAATGGATTTGACTTGTCCGGATTACTGAGAGGAACTTTGCCTGCGCTAATCTGAATCGTACTGTAGGTGTTAGCAGCAACCCGATAACGTTGAGCTTACTGACAACTCCATTTTACGGAGTAAAATTGAGTTTTTGGAAGTCTGACGCATAATTACCGGTTGAAGGCAACTCTTGAAATTCCAATCAATGGGTCAAAGCCAACGCTCCAGTCTGACGTTTCGAAGAAGTCAAGCTTCGGTAGCTTAATTTCGCCGGTTAACCGAACATGCCCTTGGTAGCTCGTTTAGGTGCGACAGCGTATCGATCGTCCTTGCTTCACCGGAACTTATTCTTCATCATGTCACTGCAGCAAAACTGTGTCTGTGCTGCAGCAACCGCCTGTTTACAATTTTGCCACATTCCCGAAATCAGACATAAATAGCTGTTCAGCGCTGTCCTTCCTCGTTCCCCTTTTGCTGGAGTGGATAACGAACTGCTCCATACATGATGGCCAACCATCGCGGTTCAAGCTTCTTCTTGAAACAGCTACTGTTATTGCACCGCGGTGTGTAGCCTTAGGGAATATCCAGAAATTTCCCTGGTGACATGAAAGCTCTCATACATCTGGCCAGTTGACATGTGCCCTAATATAGATTCTATATTCTTTACCGTAACAGTGATATTATACACCATATTTTGCTGCATTCGAAAGATGCGCTAAAATGTAACCATTTCAAGAACTGGTCGTTTTCTACTGGCGTCAGCACTAAAGTTTCAACAAGTTTGAATCATTTTTTTGCCGACCACCCTTAGAAAAGTGTATATTTTGCTATGTTGTAGACATGGACTTTCAAACGGAAGTAAACTTCTTGGCAGTGTAAGTAGAGGTGACCTTCATTGTTTGGGCGGATGATACCAAAACCTCCGAGCCAGTGGCAAAGTGTTGAGTCTAACAGTTCCGAACAACCTTTGCTATGACATGGTACGTCTTAGATACCCAAAAAAATCCGACTACAAGATACAATCTACCGGGATGTTCTTCACATTTTCTATGCATCACCGACGGGCCTGATTTACGTAGAGGGGGCTAGGGGCGATTGAAGCTGGAGGGGAGGGGTTGGGGGTGTGCCAAGTTATAGTTGGGGCTGCTTAATGATTTATGCACGTGCCACATTATTATGTACTTTTTCTTTCAGAGCAGGTCCCTTATGCAGAGGGCCGGGACAATGGCCCCTATAATGTTTAACACCCGCGAACGAAGTGAGAGGTGATAATGTTTTCGTTGAAGATCTAAGTATATATATATATATATTTGTATGCTTGTCTGTCCACCCTAAAAGTAGTAGAAAGAGTTGAGCAATGTTCATAATTTATTGCCGAGAGTCTGGTTGGTTCACCTAGATGTGACCCATGCCGAAAAACTAGAATTTACTGGCCATGAAACATAACAGCGATGAATTTTGTTTTCTGTCCCCCAAAATGAGGCAGAAGGACTTGAGTCATAATAATAACAATAATTTCTGTCAGGCCATCAGGTGGGTTGTCTGAGATGTGAAAATGGCAAAAATTTTGAGATAGCTGGTCATCTAGAATGACTACGTTGAATTTTTAACTCCACCCAGAAAGAGGCAGAAGGAGTTGAGCAATGTTCATAATTTTTGTAGGGAGTCAGGTGCATGGACTCAGATATGAACAGTACCAAAACAACTAGAATTAGCTGGTCATCAAAAATGATGGTGATGAATTTTGTTATCTGTCGATCCAAAAACAGGCAGAAAGAGTTGAGTAATAATAATGATTTTTAGGTAGTCAGCTAGGTTGACTGAGATGTTAAAAATGACAAAACTCTAGAGTATGCTAGCCATAAAAAAAAAAAAAAATGACGGCGTTAAATTTGCCCCCTACCGCGAGTGAAGGTCTAACGCTACGAGGCTTTCTATTGTCTCTTATGAATCCGGCCCCGTATAACGGCAAGAGTTGTACTGATCTATTGTCGTGAGATCGACTCTTAACAGCTTCTTATACCGCGACGTCCGTACTGCGCTCTATACGAAGAAATTTTCTCTCACTTATCCACGCGATATTTTCTTCAATAATCAAGAAACTACCGCGAGTAATTGCTCAGCTCAAAAAATTTGCTTTCGTCAGGTCCACTGCAGACGCCATAAATTTTTCATCATTATCATGGCTCGAATCTTTTTTGCTTCTTCGCTTCAACGACCACCGGTTTCTTCCTTAGAAGCTGCCGGCCGCGGCGTCCCAAGGACTTCAGTGTTGTTCGGCCGACATAAAGTGGCACTGTCGGAGGGTTCGCTACATTCGGAAAGTCTGAACGCCGCCATTTGATTGCTACGCCAAATGACCCACTCTATCCTCTCGGCTGCTCGCTGCCATGGTATAACTGTGTATCTTTTCTAATGCCCCCCACAGGCTGTTTTCCACAAATAAATTCTTGTCCATCACAAATAGGGGAATCAGAGTTATATAATGAATTGAATTAGAGACATGCAGAGTATTTTTCACTGTAATATCATTTATCTTTTCTATTTTATTTCAAGATTTCTCTATTCCTATTAGAAATATAGGATATATTTATATTTTTTACACCACGTGTAGCACGCACCGTAATTCAAACTGCAACATATCGTTTTTAGATAAAAAAACTTCTTCCCCCTTATCACTATAGGATTAAATGAAAATATCTCTCCAAAATTTAGCCATTTTGTCACGTTACTTTCCAACCGGTTAATACAATATACCCCCTACTATTATTCGTCGAACCTATTTTAAATCTTGTCTCATGTGTTAGCTTTAAGAATGTTACTTTTACATATATAAGCTTGAGAACCTCAGGGTGTTGCGCCCCTGATTGTCGAGCACTGCATCCATATCAGAAATACAGGATCTTTGTTTTGATTGTTTGCTAATGCGTACTGCAATTCTGACTGTACTGTGTCTTTGGACTCTAAACTTTTTTCTTCTCTTGTCATGCATGTCCGTTTCGCTTTCGCTCTTGAAGGGTGAGTGGCGGGTCTATATCCTTCTAAATTTTACGGTCCACTTTTCTCCCTATTTTGAAAACCTTGTAAACGTACAGTTTACTACTACGCAACATCTTACCTTAGCCTATTTTTAATGTACACTGTATTTCATACTTTCAAAACACTTTGCGCCTTAACTCTGAGTAACCTACGTTTCTCTTCATAGAAAATAGTGTCAGTGTCATCTCATTAATAACTTGCAGGCATTGTGCGAGGAACTCGCAACAAACAAGATGCTAATTCTCTCTTATGTTATTGTTTAGTATTATTCTTACGTTAGCATTAAGAAAGAAAACCTCAGGGTGCTGTGCCGTAACTACGTAAGACACAGCATCCATGTGAGAAATAAATTGGGATTTATTTATTTATTTAAAGGTAGCCACATCGCGTGACCAGGTTGCGACTCTTCTGCGCATCTCGCTCTAAAACGTCATCTGCAGACCTCAAGCGCAACTAGTGCCGTTCTTGTGTACGAATTTATGAAAGTAATGTCAACAACAAAAAGCCAACTATCGATGGTTTCCTTGTTTTTTTTTTGCGCAAAAGATGATGACGAATCTTGAAGATAGAAATATAAGCGCAAAAATGATAAACCGGCATATTTTCGCAGTAAATTGGCTGCCCCTGAATTTCCCCCGAGTAGTATGGGTGAAGATTGGCAGAGTCTATGGCTACTTGGATAAACGCAGCAAGCATTAAAATTATATCCTCTGATGTTATAATATATCCGAGTATAATCAGACTAACATCTTCATGCCTTAGCATCGGCACAATATAAGGCGTCTTTTTGTGACCACCGCGAGGATGATTCTCCCTGATCGCTCATGATTCGCGCGTTTTTGTGACCGCATTTTGACGTGATTCTGATGGTCATCAACCGTGATCAGTGGTGAGGAATGATCGCAGCATGATTTCCTCCGCAGGCTAATCATGCGTGATCAAAGAGTGATTCCAGCCGTTGGACATGTATAAATTCAAATTTTGAAATGTAAAGTCGTGATATTTTCTTATATTTGTGGATATATTGAATGATGTTATGATGATAGTTTGTAATATTGACTTCAGGAATTGTAGTTTCCTCACTTTTATGCCTGTGTATGTTCAAAATGCTTTAAATATTGCTAGTTCAGTTATGCATTAACTTCAAAATAAATAAAAACTCATAAGAAATCTAATCCCAACCATATTCAATAAAAATACGATATAAATATATTATACAAAAATTGACATGGCGGCTCTGGTTTGTTTACAAAATCGTTGACCGTTCTTGTGCTTTTCAATGATCACGATGATCATGATCACGGTGATTCTGCTTATGAGCGTGGCCACAAAAAGACGCCTATATATAGTACAGTTACGGTATGCAACGTGGGCGCAACGTGAGGTACCACCTCCTAGTGGCACCTACTAACCTAACTTTCATAAATTGGAGTACCAATAGCTAGCACACCATTGATTTGCAATACCTTATTTATGCATGAAGTGGAGTTCATAGTTACAACTCGAGAACTAACTTTTTTACACCAGCGTGACTATCTAACATTTTATCTGTGAGTTGAGTTACCGCTATCTTGGGACTAAAACTTACGTAGTACCCCTTGATTTAAAATAGAAAGAGAACTGTTATGGGGTAACCAAATTAAATTTATAGATTGATTTTATTTACATGTTTCTGCTGACACGTGTTTCAAAAGTCCCTTCCTATTTTGTCCTGTTGTTAATATTTAGAATTATTGATGACTATTATTTTTAATCAGTTAGAGCATTTATTAAATAACTACTAGTCTTTGAAAATTTATACATTTATATCATTCGTTCCATAAAATGTCTAATGTTACTTTGTTTTCTCATACGCTGCTAACATAAACTTTAAAACAATGCAGTTTGTAGACTACAGAGGATTTTTTGTTGTGCTATCAAGCCATGGAGAGCTAGCTATGCGGGATTTTTGCAATATATGACAACATTTTACGCGTAGTTGAACTGGTTATGTGTTGTGACAACAAAGAACGTTAAATGAAATGAGAAAACGAAATTCGTAAATAGAGCCTATAGTGGGCGAGCGCGTTTTGGTCTCCAGGTGACGTCCCAGCTGGCTAGCATGCAAAAGGGGTAAAGTTGGTGATGCTCTTTGAGATTTTTTTACGCAGTCAAACAATGCTCGCTATAGTGAGCATGGTATACGGCCGGTCATAGTGTAACTTCATTTTCCTTCTGATTCTTGTGCTTCCCATCACGACAACATCATTATGCAAGTTACGTTAAATTTGACAGACTAGATTTCTCATTCTTATAATTGTTAATATATTCCACTTAAGTGAAAAAGTTCAGTGTTAGCAATCCGTTGACAACTGTAAAGTTCAAACCCATGGGTAGCTATAAATAGAGCAATTAACAGTTTAGTTTCGAACTTTCGACCGCTTCCACGGTCTAGGGTTTTCAAAATGGTACTAACATTATCTATATATCTGTTGAAAAGAGTTCAACATATATCTTACACCGAATCTACCGCTGTATTGATCGCAAACCCGTTAATGTGCCAATAGAAATGCAGAGTGGTTAAATGAAGAGTCAATGCACTTAAAATGTAGCAAATCGAACGCAATAAGACCGGAAGAACACATTCTTTTTCAACGTCATTTTCGCGGTCCATAATGACAGTGAAACCTCTACTCTTCAGTATCTCTTTGGTGTTCAGCACAGATCTTAAACTCCTGCTTTCTTGATGTTTCATTTCACTCGCAAATGGCTGCCTTCAGAGGAGCAAATGATGCCGAAAGAAAGCGACAATCGGTGTCGGAGCTGCCGTCCCCAGCTGCCATTATCGTCACAGCGAATTTACAAGGATATTTGGGGATGCAAAAGCGTGCATGCAGAAACATTCCACGGCCAGTAAAAATTTAGCATACTCACTCAGTGATCATTAATAAGATTGTGACAGGCGAAGGGGCAGGCAGGAAGCGCTTCTATCATCGTATTGCATTGCAATCAGCTGTCAAAAGTCATGGCATGCTACATGAAACATCGATAACTAGAGAAGCACTCTGAGAGCGCATACTTCCGCCAAGCAATGAGATGTTAATGAAAATTTAAACTGGTCGTGAACCCAAGATTTCTTTTTTATCATCACTATAATTAAGTCATTTACTCCCCGCAACATTCCCGGTAGTTCCCGTAAGTTTACCAAAGATCCGTCTGTAATTTTTTGAGTTATGCTCTGACAAACGAAAGGAGAGACACAGAGACAAACACACAAACGGAAAATAGGTTACCACCAAAAAATATGGCCATTTGTGCCTCTCCATCCTAACAGTTTCTGTAAATTTGACTTCTTAGTTTAGATTATGTTGGTGACAAATAGTGAAACAAACATAAAGTCAAACAGACTATCGGAGTAACAGATCATCACAAAACTGGCAATTTGCTCGCCGTAAGATTTCTAACATTTTCTGCAAACTTCATGAAAATCCGCTTATGCCTTTTTACAGTATGTTGCCGAAAAAAACAGGTAGAGAAAGAAACAAACAAATGGCTTGACAGATCATCACCAAAAGTTAATCTACAATTTTTCCTAACATACCAGCGGTCTCTTCAAATTACGTGGAGATCTGCTCATAACTTTTTGAGTTACCTGGGTGACAGACAAACAAGGAGACTAGCTAACGAAAAAGCGCACAGACAGTCTCCAAAAAATATGTAAACTTCTCAGTGGAGGCCAAAATAGCAGAAGTGTTCCAATGCAATCAAGAATGACGGTAAATGAATTGAGCGGTACCCGTTTCTTTTTGCTATTGGTGCTGAAAAAAATAATCAACTTGACAGTTAACTGCAACTAGGACATCCACAAGTGCTGGCTTGTGCTGCAGACAAATGCCTGCAAGGCCTCAGACGTGTGCAGGGCTCCGGCGCCTTAGACGGAAGGCACAAGAAACAACTGCGGCCTCCCGACACCTCCCATTCCACTTAAGTTCAGTGCTCCCATCGTGGATTGTAAATGTCAGAAAGGATTACGCTGCAATCCCGAGTATTCAAGAATGCACTTCTCGAGTTAGGAAGCAAACACCCGATGTCGAGTGTACAAGCACAATTTAGTATACTGCCACTTGTCACTGTAAAGTAGGTTTTGATTTGACTATGGCCGGAGTCCTAATAGCACCAGCCTCCTTCACTAAATTTCCATTTGCAATAGTAAAAACCCCGACCTTCTCCAATTCCACTTCCGGAAAATGTTCTCACATTTATTCAAATAGTGCCAAAATATAGGTAGAAAACTAATGTGAATATTGCTATCTAGCGAGCAAGTTTAATCAATATACCTATTTTGCGTAGTGTGATATGTCCTTGCTACGGGTAAATGGTTACATTTACAGTCTATGCAAATTCTTCATGTGTGACAGAAAATGGATAAAAAATCAATAAATGCACACCAGTCTTTCTTATAGAGTTCGGTTAGTTTTGAAATTTAGTTATTCATGCGGCAGAATGTTTTACTGTGAAACTATGCACTATAGTTGTGTCGTGAAAATTTACCCGCTGCATCTCTATTCCCATTCAAATATCCGGTGCTTCAAGTAGGGGAATGATATTTGACACACAATCTAAGGCAGGGGTACCATCAACGCAACAAGCAACGTGCAACACAACAAATTTGTTGCATAAAAAAACGTAACTTCGGGTACAGCAATCTACTGTCTGCCACCGACGCAACCCGGATCGCGCGACACTTTATAGCTCACCGGCGCCATGTCTCCCATAAAAATTCGCATCGCTTGTTGTGTCAGTGGGGACCCGGTCTAAGTCGCATATTGCTAAGATTTTCGATCAACCAGGTTTCAAAATGGGGTTTCTGGTGCACTGACAACAATTTTTAAACAACTGGTAATTGAACTGCTTCTTCATTTAAAGCAGTGGTTCCCAAAGTTCAGTTGTCTACGGACCCCCTGTGAAATCGCACTGAAGCACACGGACCCGCCATTAAAATGGCATCTGCTTAGTATATTACGTACTGAGTGAGCGTTGTAGATGTCGATGGTCTCCAGGCTATTCCTTTTCAGTTAGTACAGAACGGCAGAGGCATAACAACATGCGGCAAAAATATAATTACTCATGTCACAGTTGCGTGACATACTAGCTCAGTCCACTATTCACATACAGCGAGTTTTTACCTTTAACTCTCTTGCATTTATTTTGACTCTCCTTAAATAACTATTTACACTGAATGATGGTTAACACATGCTGTTCTCGCCGTTTTGAAAAAGAAGAAGCAAAGTGTTTGTGTACGAGCAAAACCGTTTAAGGGTAACTATGCCATTGTTAAACTTATATTTTACCTCCTACAATCTTAAAATATTCTGTAATTTTTCTTCATCTATGGGATAAAATCAATGTAGCATTGTCACAGAAGCTTTAAACGGCATGAACCAGTAGGGGCCCGTGCGGGAACAACAGGGGGTCCGTAGGTTCATATACACCCCTTAATGGATTTACTAAGACTTCACTCTTAAAAAATTGGACTAGATAGCAAATTCCTTCGGGTTGATGTCTGGACTTAAGAGAGGCCACGTGTGTTGGTCCCACGGACCACTAAGGTGGTCTTTGCATCACCGCTGGATCGATGTGTACACCGGAACATCAATATGAATCTATGTTACGGGGTGAATGAATGGTCACATAATATATAATTGATTAATGATGAGAATAGTAAATCAATAAGTAAGTAAAGAAATGCATGACTTTTTTCCTACTGTAAATGAATAATTAATTGTGAATAATCCAGTTAAATGTTCTCGTTTTAAAATTTTGATCATACGTTAGCAGAACATAATGCATAAAGATATTGAATGAAATACCATGGTTAGAATTGTGGCTACAAAGTATGAAAATGCAAAAGTTACAAGTTAAACAAGTCCCCAAGGGGCAAGCTATTCCCAACCTACCTAACTAAAAGGTCTAGCGATAGGGTCTCAAACTGCAGCTTGGATCAGAAAACACAGATATAGATCTCACAATATAGTGGAAAAAAGGCATGGAAATTTAGTACCAAGAGGAAATCGCATGAATGCATGAATTAACCATAGTCTTAACAAATTTGAATCAAACTGCTACTGCTCATAACTGAACAACTTCGCATGTTCTTTGGAGATGCATGCATGTAATTTCAAAGGCTAATATTGAAACTTTAGGAACCAACAGATAACCCAAATACTTCAGTCGAAATACTAGAACAGGTGGCAAAAACAGTAATTCCTGCCACCGAAGATAGAATGAACTGCATGTGAACTTACACGTTATCAAATCGAACAGCGGATTCACAAATACCGGGGAAAAGGCCACACTGGCTGAACACCATTGTCAATAATTTCTTAAGACATTTTGTTGACCTTCATTCCATACTACGGTGCAGCAAGCTGTTCTGAACTCCTTCATTCTATAGCATATTTGAAGTGAAAGTGCGATGGTTACAGAAATCACATAAGCTGGCAGAAAGAGTGATTTCGGCGACATGAATCAATTATTGGAAAAAAGGGCTGAGCCTGTTGTATTTTTATTATGTGGAAAAGGTATCGCATATATATATGTATATATATATATTTGTATGTCGGTCCACCCAAAAAGTGGTCGAAGGAGTTGAACAATCTTCACAATTTTTTGTAGGGAGTTTGGTGGTTTGCCCGAGATGTGACCAATGTAAAAAAACTGGGCCTAGCTGGCCTTGAAAAACGACGGCATTGAATTTTTTCTACAGCGGCGAATTTGCTTTTACCGCGGCAGATCGTCTGGAGAATGGGGCGTTCAATTTTTACTTCCGCCAAGGAGGATATGTTTTCGTCGGATTTGTCTGTCTGTGAATCTTTCTGTTTGTCTGTCTGTCATCAAGATAACGCAAAAAGATATGGACCGATTTTGACGAAATTTACAGGGATTGTTAGGTATGTTAAGAGGAACGGATGATTAACTTTTGGTGAAGATCCGCCCATCCGTTTGTTTGTTTGTCTGCCTCATTTTTCTCATTGCTATAACTCAAAAAGTTATGGATGGATTTTTATGAAATTCGCACGAGTTGTTAGTTATGCTATAAAGAGTAAATGACCAAATTTTTGCAATGATCCCTTTGTTTGGTCGTTTGTCACCGTTTTTGATTTTATGCTTGTTTGCACAATAACTCAAAAAAATGATGAATGGATCGTTATGAAATCTATCGGAGTTTTTAGTAATGTTAAAAGGCATAAATGATCAAATTTTGGTGCAGATCGGTTTGTTCGTTTGTATGTTTGACTCCTGTTTGTCATAATGCTTGTTAGAAGCATAACTCAAAAAGTTAAGAACAGATCTCCACAAAAGATAGTCAAGCTGTTAACACTATTGAAGGGCACAAATGATTAGATTTTGGTGTTGATACAAAGAAACTCATAGTCTCAGAACCAATTTTAATTTTTTTGTAACCGTTACCTTGCTTAGCGGATATATACGCTTTCAGAGTGCTCTAGTTTTCCTATGTCATTATTGAAGAGCTAATCCATGGGAAGAATGTGGCAGTGCCCTATAGCCTCGTCCATCGAAAATGACTTCGTTGAATTTGCCCCTACCGCAGGTGATGGTCTTACGCCACCAAGGCGTTCTCGTACAAAGTGAAAACATTAACCAACCGTGGAATTTCCACAGGTCCGGCTAGTAGATCATTATTGTCTAGCTTTGACCTAAAACATTTTTGGATGTAGTAATTTTTTTAAAACGCAATTAAGATAATATGACCTGCTAGCTTCACGAATTATGTACACACATTTACATTTCTCTAAGCTGAAAACATTTACCACAAGAGCAACCTTTCTCATGGTTTCTCTGCTGAAGGCTACACTCCTATCAATGCAATAACACTTTAGTTGGCTAATAACACCAATCTCATACTCAATTTGTGAGCATTTGATCTACTGAAACTTTCACTTTATTCTAAATAGAACATGAATCATAACATTCACTGAGAGAATCAAAGACTAAATTGTTCGAGATATATTTAACACAGACGCGTACGACGGTACGACAGTAAGCAAAAGAGTGTTTCTGTCTAGTCACGCTCTCAAATTCTTCTATTTTTGGGACCAAGATTACCGAAGTGATGACTCGGCATCAAGGACGATTCCGGAACTTGCGCTGCGACAAATGTCTACTGCCAGCATAGGACGAACACAGCTACTCCTTTACATGCATTTGGACTCGGAAGAGACTGTCTACACTTGCTACCCTGTACTGTATGAATATATTAGGTCCGTGCGACTTCAAAGGGAACAAACACTCCGGACCAGTTTAGCAAGAAAGGCTCAGAGATATGACACGATGGCTCGACTCAAGCACGATGCTCCTGTTGCATCTAAGAGAAACATGCCTTGAGTACGGCTGCTAACTTTGTCACATTGATTACCGCAGTTCGTAAGTAGACTTATTATATTAATTGATGAAGTAGCACTGCACTACTGCAATTGTTCGTATGTCACTTCGTCATTCCGCTGGTAACGTAATGAACGCCCACACTGGGCATATGTCAGCAATTACAACACATTGGGATTTGGCACGTTGAAACCCAGCTGAATGAGAGTGGTTTCACTGTTGAGACTAGAAAAACATAGTTCTCCAATGGGCTAAGTGAGGGCATTTACAAAGCTAATCACTGCCCAAGAGCACAATGTGTTGACACACGGGCGATTATCAAAGGTATCAGCAGGAACGCCGATGAAGATACGGAGCACACACTGCAAACGATAGATCAGTTCGTGCATGAAATCACGTTATGACGTATCACTGAGGGGCTCAAGCAGGAAACAGGTCTTGGGATTGCACAAGTTTGCTGCCGAAACGCACACCACACCAACTAATGTCTAGTTCGGCAGCTAATAGTCAGCAAACTGCTGAACACAGGGACTAGAGGATCGAAATCCCTAAATGTAGAGCCAGGAGAAAGAATTGTACAGGGGCGCGTCCCTCCCCCTGACAGGGAAAGAGGTAACACGCACGCGTGCGTACGATCGAAGCTCTATTTCATGAGTGAATTCAATTCTGAGTCTCAGAATTTTATGGACTACAAATTTTCTCAGACTGCGGTTGCGGGCCAAACCAAGTTTGTTTACATGGGAGCATCGAACCTGTCTGTGCTGCGACACTTGCCTGCTTGTTCGGCACTTCAACTGCCTACATCTTCACCCCCCCCCCAACACTTTAAAGCGAGCTTGAATGTTTTATATACAAAACGCTACTTACTTGATATATTTTAGTAAAGTACTTATCAATTCTTCTTTTCATATAGGTAGTGGGCCCAGTCATAGACATTTATATACGCTTTTTTTAAATCAACCTATGTTTTCATAACATCTGTGCAAAGTTGTTCAATTATGACCAGTAGCAGTTTGATTCAAATTGTTACGAGCTTATTTAATTCATGCACTCATGCGATTACCGCTTCGTGATAAATTTCCATGCCCTTTTTTCCAATATATTGTGAGATCTATAGCTGTGCTTTTCTGATCCAAGCTGCGGTTTGAGACCCTATCGCTAGACATTTTAGTTAGGTAGGTTGGGGACTATCTTGTCCCTTGGGGACATGTTTAACTAGTAACTTGTGCTTCTTCAAAATGTCTAGCCACAATTCAACTAATGCTATTTCATTCAATACCTTTATTCATCAGCCTATGTTCTGCTATTGTGTGATCAAAATTTTGAAACGAGATCAGTTTACTGGATAATTCCAAATTAATTATACATTTGCACTGGGATAAACATTCATGCATTTATTTATTTAATCATTATTCACATCATTAATTCATTATATGTATATATATACGTACATACATTGCATCTATCCATATTTTACACCCTGTAATTAATGAAAGGTATGTAGATGATCCCTTGCCAATTTTCCTCGTAGCGTCGAGACGCAACAGTTTCCTAAACTTTTGTTGACTCCAGATTGCACTTTTTCTTTATACCTTCAGCAACGCAGAGCACAAGGGACTGGTATCCATGAGGAGCGACTGTGGCGCACGTAATCACTTCAGCTATTTGTATCCTGATAATATTCCTATCTTGATTCAAATCCACCGCTTCGCGTGCATGCAGAATATCATTCTGCGTGTTGGTAACATCCTCGATGGTGACGATCTTTCAGTAGGACCGGATAAAAACATGGCCGCCGTTGTCACTCGTGACACACGGTTACAGTTGTTTAGGACATAATGATCAAGGCAAAAGGAGGCCAATTTTGAATCTGATTATGCTAATATATTGGCACTATGCACTTCAACATGTGCGTCTAGGTTAATTATTCTATCTTCACAGAGTTGGAGTAATAACAAGAATTCAGTGGGTAACACGACTTGCTACTCGTATTTACGGGACAGCATGCATTATAGGACAAGTCAAACATGATTTATCTTTATAATTGTTCAGTACCTCCCATAGCTACCTACACACGTCGGACTTAATTCATTTGCTCATTTAATTACGTCAAGCGAAAAAAAAATAGGTTGATAAAGAGTTAAATGCCCACTGGCTTTCATTTTTTTTTGAAATACTTGGCCATTTATTAAAAAATGGAAACTTCTCTGCACGGCACTACACTCACAAATATAATTCGTTTTCCTTCATTACGCTTGTCCTGACTCGTGAAGTATTACAAAGATGACTCAGGTGGAGAACGTCCTACAGCTGCTTGCTATTGCAAGCGTCAATTAAATGACAAGGTTGAGCAATCAATTTTCTATTATTATCAGAGGCCCTCAGAGCCGCCGTAACACAGACCCCTTCTTAATTGCCGCTCTCTCGCTTATTCTAAATTTATTTTGTTGAGTTTGAATTGCGCGTTTTTATTAGTAAGGAAAAATAATTCAAGAGCTTCGGACCACATTTATCGAGAGAAGTAAACTGGGGACACTGTCAATAGAAGAATCGGAATATAATTGGAGTAGAAAACATCAGGGATATGTTATGGACGCGGATACAGTTAGGCTGCGTGGATGAATGAAATAACACTATAAATACTCTACTAAGTAAACATTGCTAAGTCAGCTGTTGGGTTTTCTGTGTTACCATAAATTCTGGAGCTCATAATTAAAAATCAGTCGACATATACAGCATTGACTGTTGTTTCGCAAGCGATCATTGAGGTCTCTTTCAAAGAGTCTCGTTGTAGGTACGTCGTTGAAGCCAT
>LQNS02000140.1:15815910-15867565 GCA_001587735.2 Parhyale hawaiensis
ATACCGTCCCGTTCATTTTCAATGGAGTCGACGGGTTCACCAGCCCTATGTGCATTGCTGAGTATTTGTCGACATTAAAGTTCGGCTGCCACGTTGTGCTCCAGAAGTCACGCAGCTACGAAGTACTGCGTAGGTTTCGAGTAGACTATGGCACTTTTGATAGCATGTAATTGCTATACTACTGTATGTCTGATTCTTTCATAAAATAATACTTCATAAACACCGTAACCAAAATATTTAATTTTAATGCGTCATATTGCTGTTTTTTTTTATTTAGATTCAATTAAATACCCGGTAGTGGACGGACCAAAAGGCCCATTCCCAAAGAGTAGCCGGGACTTACGCTCTGGCCCTCTATGAGCTAATACCATTATGTCAGAATTATGAAAGGATGCCTGAGGAAGAAAAAAGAAGACGAAGAAAATAAACTCAGCCAAGGAGTTGATGGTGAAGCACAATGAATTGCTGCAGATTCACGGTGCTCGGAGATGTTAAATTATTTGGGAAATGAAAGATAATGGATTGCCGCGGCAAGTGTAAAAAATATATATATGTCTAGGAGGTTGAACAATCTTTGCTGAGTGTAAGAATATCATCTAATATCGCCCGAGTAAAATATTTCCCACAATCTTGGAGCAGCTGACACGCGGCACATTAGGACACAGTCGTTAAAACGCCCTGGCCCAACTATGGCCAGTGGACCGTCAAGTTATCGTGTACTATACGTTATTATATGTTTCTTTTCAGTAAATGTTTATTTATATATAGGAAGCAACCTCATTTCAGGCACATCTCCCTAAACCGCTGTCCCTAATTGTCGTTGTGCTTTACTCTACTTTTTCGGAGATTTTCCTGAAATTTACTATGCTGTCTGGCTCTAAGACTCGAAAATTTTTCTGACAGTGAAAAATGACCGACTGCATTTCGCCACCATCTCTACTCTGTATTTTAGATCGCAAATTACAAAAGACAGTCATGAAGCTACGACTCGAAGTTGGGTGTCAGGTGAAGCAAAGGGGAGAGTGACGAGAACATAAACAAAGGACAAAGGTTGGCGTCTCTATTTGCTGGTACAACAGCTGGTGGCCAACGGCGCGCCAGTGTCCCTGAAAAGTTGCAGAACTCTAGCTGTATCTGTGCGGTGGTTCAGAACTCTGGCTGTATCTGTGCGGTGGTTCAGAACTCTGGCTGTATCTGTGCGGTGGTTCAGAACTCTGGCTGTATCTGTGCGGTGGTTCAGAACTCTCGCTGTATCTGTGCGCTGGTTCAGAACTCTGGCTGTATCTGTGCGGTGGTTCAGAACTCTGACTGTATCTGTGCGGTGGTTCAGAACTCTGACTGTATCTGTGCAGTGGGTGTCCCAGAGGGAGATGTGTTTCTGAATGAGTAGGAACTCAAGAATATGGAGGCGCCAGCTGCAGTTGTGTTGTTTGTCAGCTAAATTTGTGACTGTGCCAAACGTTCTCATGCTAGCGTTAGAGCCTGGACACACACTAGTCAAAAGGACGAGTTATGTCATCTCTGCGTCCGGACGAGTTGACGTGCCCATATCAATAGCACTCACCTGAGAAGAATTTTGAATTTTATATATATATATATATATATATATTAAACTGCTCTCCAAGTTTGAAGAGATGTCCAAAAATAACCAACAGCACTTGCTGAGCAAACCAAACTGTTGTTTAACATGTTTATGCTTTTTTTTTGGTAAGCTCAAAGCTGTGGTTAGGGGGGTTCAACAAAACTTTCGGACAATATTAACTGAGGAAACGCGTTGTTTTAACAAACGCGTGTACAGGCTCGCAGTGTTGTCGCTGTAGCGGCAATAGCCGTGTGGGGTTTTTCTCATGCTATGAGGTGCGTTGTTGATTAGATCAGTTTTGAATTATTGAAATCAAGACAGTTTTGTGAAGAAAGGGGTGAACTAATATGTAAAAGTATTGAGTGATAATTTTCAATGCACAAATGTATTTTAGCTTTAGCTTTTCATCTTCTAAAATTATGTTGCATCATTAAAAACATTAACGCAAGCAATGCATCATGGAGACGCCAAGACATGTGTAAAATATGGGTGAAAGTTTCTTTAGAAGTTAAAAGACTGACTTGTATTCTCGATGGTCAATTGGGACAGCAAGGAAAGGGAAACGGTAACATATTAGCAATTTAGAATTGGCCCGTTCAAACTTGGGATCACATGCAGGAGCTGTGTAGAGGTGTCAGTGCCAAATTTTGATGTCACTTTAAGTGGTCGGGTATAATAAGAGACCGAATGAAATAAATTACTTAAAAAGGATATGATCGTCGATGTTGGAAATACCGCTGAGCGTTATTTCGCTTGTGACGATAGGTTTATTAGGTTTGATAGGTTTATTACACACAAACACATTTTATATTACAAGTAATTGGTAAAGTAGTAATACTCTATAGAATAATGCATCTGCTTAGCCACTGAAAGTTTAACAAACTTTTTGGGCAACGTTTTTTTAAGACCTTATCAGAAATGGGATCTAATAAATACTCAGGAAGTTTATTGAGAAGAGTTGCAATTTGAAATACTGTAGCGCGTTTCTCAACGTCAACACGCACAGTTGGGAGATTGAGACCAGCACGCCTCAGTTCGTAATTTTGTTGAGGAATAAGGGGACTGAAATACTTTATAAATACTACAGGATGATTATAGAACACAAACCGAAAAAATTTAAGTAAGGAATAGTTGTAAACATCCTGAAATNAGACCTCTGGCTGTATCTGTGCGGTGGTTCAGACCTTTGGGTGTATCTGTGCAGTGGTTCAGACCTCTGGCTGTATCTGTGCGGTGGTTCAGACCTCTGGCTGTATCTGTGCGGTGGTTCAGAACTCTGGCTGTATCTGTGCAGTAGTTCAGACCTCTGGCTGTATCTGTGCGGTGGTTCAGACCTCTGGCTGTATCTGTGCGGTGGTTCAGACCTCTGGCTGTATCTGTGCAGTGGTTCAGACCTCTGGCTGTATCTGTGCGGTGGTTCAGACCTCTGGCTGTATCTGTGCGGTGGTTCAGACCTTTGGGTGTATCTGTGCAGTGGTTCAGACCTCTGTCTGTATCTGTGCGGTGGTTCAGACCTCTGGCTGTATTTGTGCGGTGGTTCAGAATTCTGGCTGTATCTGTGCTGTGGTTCAGAACTCTGGCTGTATCTGTGCGGTGGTTCAGAACTCTGACTGTATCTGTGCGGTGGTTCAGAACTCTGGCTGTATCTGTGCGGTGGTTCAGAACTCTGGCTTTATCTGGGCGGTGGTTCATAATTCTGGCTGTATCTGTGCGGTGATTCAGAACTCGGACTGTATCTGTGCGGTGGTTCATAATTCTGGCTGTATCTGTGCGGTGGTTCAGAACTCTGACTGTATCTGTGCGGTGGTTCATAATTCTGGCTGTATCTGTGCGGTGGTTCAGAACTCGGACTGTATCTGTGCGGTGGTTCATAATTCTGGCTGTATCTGTACGGTGGTTCAGAACTCTGACTGTATCTGCGCGGTGGTTTAGAACCCTGACTGAATCTGTGCGGTAGTTCTGAACTCTGACTGTATCTGTGCAGTGGGTGTTCCAGAGGGAGTTGTGTTTCTGAATGAGCAGAGTCTCGAGAATCTGGAGGCGCCAGCTGCAGTTGTGTTGTTTCTCAGCTAACTTTTTGACTGTGCCAAACGTTCTCATGCTAGCGTTAGAGCCTGAACACACAGTAGTCAAAAGGACGAGTTTCGTCATCTCTGCATCCGAACGAGTTGACGTGCCCATATCAATAGCACTTACCTGCGAAGGATTTTGAGTTTTATATTTTATACATGTATTACAATTCCCTCCAAGTTTGAAGAGCTGTCCAAAACTTAACCATCAGCACTTGCTGAGCAAACTGAACTGTTGTCTAACATGTTTATGCCTTTTTTTGGTAAACTCAAAGCTGTGGTTACGAGGGTTCAACAAAACGTTCGAATAATATTAACTGAGGAAACACATTGTTTTGACTTACGTGGGTACAGGCTCGCAGTGTTGTCGCTGTTGCGGCAATAGCCGTGCGGGGTTTTTCTCCTGCTATGAAATGCGTTGTTAATTAGATCAGTTTTGAATTATTCAAATTAAGACAGTTTTGTGGAAAAAAGGTTGAACTAATATGTAAAAGTAAACAGTGATAATTTTTAATATACTGTATTTTAGCTTTAGCTTTTCATCTTCTAAAATTATGTGGCCTCATTAAAAAGATTAACGCAAGCAATGCATCATGGAGACGCCAGGACATGTGTACTATGTATATGGGTGAAAGTTTCTTTAGAAGTTGAAAGACTGGCTTGTATTCTAGATGGTCAATTTGGACAGCAAGGAAAGGGAGATGGTAGCATATTAGCAATGTAGAATTGGCCCGTTCAAACTCTCGATCACATGTAGATGTAATGTAGAGGTGCCAGTGCCAAATTTTGATGTCACTTTTAGTGGTCGAGTACAATCTGAGACAGAATGAAATAAATAATTTAAAAAGGATTTGATCGTCGGTGTTAGAGATACCGCTGAGCGTAATTTTGCTAGTGACGAAGATATCCAATTTAAGATTGGAAGATGAAAAGAAAAGTAAACGAATCTTGCCCTCATATCGGTCTTCTACTTGCCTACTGACAAACAGTCAAGCGCTTATTTTGGCTCAAGTTTAGCTGTATTTTCTAAGCTACAGTATACTAGATATTCCTTTCACTTTTTGCAGAGCGTACTGAGACGACTTAATTAATCTGCGTACGCTATTTTCGAATTGGGACATTAGAAAAATGAGAGCCACCTACTCGTTTTTTAATTAAGCATTTCAGATGCAAACTATAAGCACACTCTTCCCTATATTACCAAAAACTTGAGTCTGACAGCATACTCGTTCGTTTGTTTTTAATTCGCATCGATAATAAATAACCACTAAACAATTCGTGTATCACAGATACCTTTATGCTACAGACTTGGTTGCGAGCTTTCACTAAAATTCGCTATTATTATTTTGCTACTGAGCCATGCATCCTTACTGCATGTAAAGTCGGTTCCAGTGTTCTTCGTCAGTTGTCAGTCTGACGAATGCTTTTTCATACGAATCGCAACAAATAATCGCACTGCCCATTGCCTTTGGGAAAATAAATAAAGTATTTTCTACATTCGTGGATGATTACAGCCCGCCGATCTTCCTGTGGGTTGTAGAGCTTTCAGTGTATCTGTCCTTCCGCACCCACGGGTGCCGAAGCGTGGGCTTTTCCAAAGATTGTGGATTTTCTCAAAGATTTCTTTGGCAGCCCTGGCAGTAGCTTTGTAACTTATTGTTTCGCACATAGCCGCTGTCCATTGAGGAGATAGAAGTGTCACTGCTGCACTTACTCTCTGAAACTTGAGTGAAAGAGCAGGTGAGGCTGGCAGTCAAGCAGTTTAATGTTAGGTTGATTTATAAATAATTTCCGTTTTATGATCTTTTAATCAAGGTATAAAACAAACCAGATTAACAAGTTTTAATCAATCGTTTTTAATGCCATCCGAAATAAAATTTAGACTGTTTCGATTAAAAAAGCTTTTGATGAACTCTTTCACTTGATTGTCTTCAGTAAATTTTCTGTCTTGAAGAGTGTTCTGTAAAGCTCCAAAGAGATGAACATCAGTCGAGGTGAGGTCAGGGGAATATAGTGGATGGGGTAGTATAGACAAGCAGAGCTGCAACATGTTTTCTTGCCTCACATTTGCAGCGGGCGTTGTTGCGTAGTCATGAAGGAGGATGGAAGTCTTTCTGTTGACAAGTGCTGGACGTCAATATCTAAGATTTTAAATTCACACGCTGTAACTGCTCAGCATACAAGTTTGCATTTAGTGTTAGGCTGTGGTCCAAAATCTCATGATAGATCGGAAATTAACATAAAAAATTAGAAATTGTTTAAAAATTAACCTAATATATTAGTCTGTTTACCGCAGCCAGTCCACCGAGGTGGGCTGGGTGGTCCAGATGTGCGTCAGTTCTAGATGTTTCTTTTTTGTAAGTGAGTATAGCAGTTCACTCATCTTTCGAACATCAACATCATTAGCAAAAAAAAAAAGAAAACAAAGATTTAAAAGTTTGCTGCCACCTGTATCAAGTTTGCACCCATAAGAAGCGCTAAGAGCCTTTTTAGCTGAATCTTTAATGAATGAGATACAGAATTTCAGATATACTCTTTTTCTGTTTCAAAGTAGTTGCGTCGAACAGACTTTACTGTTGTGTTCCGCAGTATTTAACTCCATTGCAGAAAAGAAAAGCACCACAAAGAACAGGCTCAAATCAACCATCGGTACTAATTTAGAGTGCGAACTTGATAAAGCTCTTGACCAAAGTTTGCCCGCCGAGTGCCACGGATTCATCTACAGCTTCTTTTATTGCACCACGCACCAGGGCACAATTTTCTGAGCTTGCTAGCACTGTTTTCAACACGAGATTACGTTTATTATCTGTCAATTCGATTTTTTCACATTTTTATTAAGCATTTCCACTCATTTTTCTTTCTCCGTCTTTGTTTCTTGTAAGCAGGTGGTCTAATAAAATGAAATTTTAATACGTTAAAAAGTGATGAGGATTTTTGTTTGAAATTATTTATATTCTAATTCTGCTTAAAGCCAAGTCCGTACGTCCGTCCAAGTGTCTGTACGCTACGTTTTTCAGTATTAGGGGAAGCTTCAACTTGGAAGCAGCTCTGATCTTTGTTGGAAGGAATTTCAACCATAGTTGTCTTCTTGCGGTCGCGCTTGAAGAAATTTTCAGTCAGTTTCGAGGCAAAGATATGAAGTTCATTTTACACGTATTATACATACAGTGCCGATTTTCATATCTTGTAATATTTGCTTTACTGGGGTCGGATAACGATTCAAATCTGGGAAAATTAGTAGCCAGGATACAATGTACGAGCTGTTCTAAACTTCTTCATTCTAAAGCATTTTTGAAGTGAAATTTAAGCGCGTAGTTTAAAGAAATCACGTAAACTGACAAAAAAGTGCCTGGGGTTGACATGAATCAATTATTGAAAATAATGGGCTGAGAGTTGTATTTTGTGGGAAAGCTATTGTAAAGAAAGTCTAAAGCACCCACGGGTCTCGCAAGAAACTTGAAATTATCAAACACACCAATGAAAAATGGAAATGCTGAAAATGTGAAATTCTAAATAATATTATCTTCAGATTATGAGAAACAAAGGTTAGCGAAGACGTGTAAATATTGAAGAAAAGCAATGAGAAAAATACCTCCGAAGAGTGAGAATCTAGATTTTTCTTAGAAGCATTTTAGTCTCATAACAATCATCATTCTAGTAACAAGCACATCCAGTTTTCAGAAGCTTACTTTCGGACTCTTGAATAGCTTAGGAAGTGATTTTATTCAAATTTTATTTTGCTTCTCTATATAGGATACTTAGACAGTGTTGATAGCTCTAACGTTTCTAAATTTCGTTCCCCTGACGACGAACCACATATAGTTGTTCGAAAGCTTCGGCAGTAAAACTTATAACTCAGAAGATATTCTTATTACTCCTGAAAAAAAAGAACGCTATATTCGCTTTTATGCTGTCTTTATGTCTCTGCCATTATATGCATGAGCGAAAATTTTGTTGATAAATCATCTGTGAGGTCCACCGGTGATATTATGTCGAGATATGTAGTGAAGAATGACTTAGGATGGACTTGCTACGACTTGGCTACAAGGGCAACGTTAAGCCCGGGTGGGAACACGCTCGAAAGCGCTTCATGTTGCTGTAACAGATGTTTCTGTGAGCATGATGACGGTTGAATCTATAAAGACACACCGATTCCAAATATGTACAATTCCGAATTGAAAGTCAATAGAAATTTAATGATAGAGTTTAACCTGAGGCTGCCACCGCTCAGAGTTTAAGCAGGTATTGAATACAACAATATTAGACAAGTCAAAGCCAAATACAAAGCACACAGCATCGTAATGGGAAGGATTGGGAGGAACGTTCCCGTGTTTAGACTCTCGTGTGCAGTAGACTTAAAGTTTGATGCAGTTTGTAAGGATTAAGGAATAGGCGCTATTTATGGGGTAGGTTTGGTTGAGGAGCTGTATTTGGTCGAACTAATGTGTGTTATAATACAGTAGGTTATGATTGATTCATTGAAAGAAGTGAGAACATTAACTAACCGTAGAAATTCCACGGATCCTGCTGGTTTTTACTAACTACGCACTCGTCAATTCATCACGAGCCCCAACATTAACTTATTAATGCAAACAAAAAATAAATTAACTGAGAAGTGCTAAATTCCGAATGAAATTCCTGGCTGTAGAACAATTGTTTTGGAACTTAGCATGTAGGTGACAAGAAACGACAGCGACAAGATGCATTATAGATACTCGGGAAGCTTAATTTAAACCAAAATTATTCGAAAAGCGAAAGTACTGCAGCTAAGAAGGTTTAATGGAAAGGAGGGAGCCAGGAGCCTCGTCTGTGAAGCTCAAGTTTCCGGTGTGGCTGCTGCCAGTCGCCGTACGCACCAATCGCATATTAGTACAATAGTTTATCTGTTACTCCCGCATCACTTCCACCAATGAGATTACGGTGTGTCAGTTCGTTTGTTACATTCGCCGGGTGCCAGGCACTCACTTTCATGAACACGTCACAGCCACACCGGAATAGTTGGAACCCTGGCTGGGCAAACCTAAAGCGGCAGGGCTCCCTCCTTTCTATTAAAGCTCCTTGACTGCAGCCGCTGTAGCTACGTTATTGTAGTCACTGTTTCTTGAATACCTCAGGGTGCTGTGCCGATAATATGTTGCGCACTTCATCCAGATGAGAGAAATAACTTTCTTGCAATATGAAATTTTCCCCATGTAGTATTGCAAGCGTAACGAATGAACGGAAGAAACGCACCCAATGGCAACCTATGTAGAGCAATGATGATATAATATTCCTTGTCCATTTGATACGATTACACTTTTTTGCCAAACGTTGAGAATGGCTTTCTAGGTCGAAACATTCATTCAACATTGTGAAAACAAGTCCATTTTATCCTAGAAATGCTTGTCAGCTTTCTGAAATCAATTTTTGCCTTAATAGCTTTACATACAGCTTACCTACTGGTTTCAAATTGTAGATTAATTGAAGTTGAAAACTTAGGTGATAATTATAATGGTATCCGCTCGAAGACATACTAGATACTGTATGTTATTGACAACAAGAGATGCATAGAAGAACATTCTTTTTAAGTTCAGAAATTCAATATGCTTGTAATATCTCTCGTCATTTTGGCCACGCAACGAACAGGAAGAAGCTGATGCTTTGTCAAAGTCAAATTTTGCTGAGGTCGATTCGTTCGATATTTTAAAAGGAAGATCAAGCAAGCAGCCTGGGAATAAATTACCTGAACCAGGAAAAACCCACGAGGTTGAAGAGTTCAGCGGCGTCAGCGTAAAGAATTTTTCGTCATATTTGACGGCAGACAAGGAGAGTTAGCGCTAGAAAAAAGATCGCCGTCAGTTGAATAAACACAGTTAGTATTAAGCAGTATAATATATTGTCTTTTTGTGGCAGGCAATGGCAGCAGCAACACGGAATATACAATAGCGTGTAAAAGCACCGACTAAAAATATTTGCGAAAATTATTTTTATTTCAAAGCTCTACTGTCGGTTGTACATTAGTTGATGCAGCCTTTTCTTGCACATGTTACTCGGACAGCCCATGACAAGCTTTACTTATTAAGTGAGCAGAGAAGAGCTCGAAACTTTCAGACGGGGCAACATCTATACGTCGCTTAATTTCCAGTTCCAGTATCAGCGCTGCACTGAGCTCGCAATAGTATCCAGAAGCACCAACGCTGCATTAATTGACCTACCAATAGTATCCAGAAGCACCAACACTGCATTAATTGAGCTACCAATAGTTTCCAGCAGCACCAACACTACATTAATTGAGCTACCAATAGTTTCCAGCAGCACCAACGCTGCATTAATTGAGCTACCAATAGTTTCCAGCAGCACCAACGCTGCATTAATTGAGCTACCAATAGTATCCAGCAGCACCAACACTACATTAATTGAGCTACCAATAGTTTCCAGCAGCACCAACGCTGCATTAATTGAGCTACTAATAGTTTCCAGAAGCACCAACACTACATTAATTGAGCTACCAATAGTTTCCAGCAGCACAAACGCTGCATTAATTGAGCTACCAATAGTATCCAGAAGCACCAACGCTGCATTAATTGAGCTACCAATAGTTTCCAGCAGCACCAACGCTGCATCAATTGAGCTAACAATAGTTTCCACCTGCACCAACGCTGCATTAATTGAGCTACCAACTGTATCCAGCAGCACCAACACTACATCAATTGAGCTACCAATAGTTTCCAGCAGCACCAACGCTGCATTAATTGAGCTACCAATAGTATCCAGCAGCACCAATGCTGCATTAATTGAGGTACCAATAGTTTCTAGCAGCACCAACGCTGCATTAATTGAGCTATCAATAGTTTCCAGCAGCACCAACGCTGCATTAATTGAGCTACCAACAGTTTCCAGCAGCACCAACGCTGCATTAATTGAGCTACCGATAGTTTCCAGCAGCACCAACGCTGCATTAATTGAGCTACCAACAGTTTCCAGCAGCACCAACGCTGCATTAATTGAGCTATCAATAGTTTCCAGCAGCACCAACGCTGCATTAATTGAGCTACCAACAGTTTCCAGCAGCACCAACGCTGCATTAATTGAGCTACAAATAGTTTCCAGCAGCACCAACGCTGCATTAATTGAGCTACCAATAGTTTCCAGCAGCACCAACGCTGCATTAATTGAGCTACCAACAGTTTCCAGCAGCACCAACGCTGCATTAATTGAGCTACCAATAGTTTCCAGCAGCACCAACGCTGCATTAATTGAGCTACCAATAGTTTCCAGCAGCACCAACGCTGCATTAATTGAGCTACCAACAGTTTCCAGCAGCACCAACGCTGCATTAATTGAGCTACCAACAGTTTCCAGCAGCACCAACGCTATGCACAGCCGATATAAAGTTCGTGTATTGGCAACGCACCTGCTTGGCTGTCGGCAGTTTCGCGTCGCACGAGTCGGTGAACGCGGTGAATTCGAGTGAACCTAAGCTCGCAAGGCTTGACTTATCCGGAATTTAAACAACGCGTTGCTGTAGCCACTCTGAATGGAGATTCCAGGTACCGGCAGCAACCCGACCGAAACTCCATTTCACAGAGAAGAATTGAGTTTCCGGTTATCCAAAGAGCAATCGATTTAAGGATTACCGCTGAAACTCGATGCAAAGTGCCAAAACTAACGCTCATGTCTGAAGCTTCTGACAAGTTAAGCCTATTATAATTCACTCCTCTTGGGCTTAAATAAACTCGCTCTTTAGTTTGATCTATTGCTGACGGGCCAGGCACTAGGTACTGCATGGCTGCAAATCTTGATCTTCAAGAGGTATCAGCTCGAAGCATTAACACGAGTATAGCGCACTTAGCACAATTTCAGTAGATCACGGTTTATTCAGTAAATTCAATTAACCGAAATCTAACAATATACTTCTTTCTATTCTTCAATCTTGACGGTCCTTCAAAAGTGAAAGCGCATAATTTGCTTTGGTACATTTGTTGTTCATGCTTGTTACTACTTGTAGCGTACCTGCTGGTCAATTGAATTTCAGCTAGAAGTTTGTAGAAATTGGTGCCACAAATTCCAGGCCAGAAGGCACAACCATCTTACTTACTTTCTTGGAAAAAAGGCTGAATAGAATTGATAAATTTGTATCTAGTTTTCATCCTTGATATTATGTAAATATTATCAGTGTCTAATTTTACTAATTCGAGACACTGCATTACCATCGGCTTTCTCATGTTTTCAAAATTAAAATCACATGCAACATAGGGATAGAGTAGTAATAGGCACGGTTTTGGTAAATTCTTCAAGCGTGGGAGAGAAAATAAAACCAGGAGATTATCAAAGAAACAAATGAAGATGCTGACACCTACCCAATGGTCTTCTTGTAGCGTGTGCCATATGTGCATAAACTTTTCATATACTTTTTGTACCCAATTTTTTCCTTTCCTCTACATTAAACTCCAAAATTTGATAACTAGAGTAACGTGATGCGTATTCTAGTGCACTTCATATAGTGGCACTCTAGAAGCGACAGGGCTGCTCGACAGCCAAACAGGACGTCCCGGACAAAGCAGATGCTGCTGCTAAAGTAAACACAGAGCTGGCATAGAAAAGTAAGGGCCTGCAATGACTCCAGCTACAATAAGCGCGAAGAAAGCAGCGAAGAATTCTACGTCGGAACATTTTGAAGTTCGGCCCTGGTGCCATAAGAAGGGCAAATATTATGATGTCGTGCTTGGCAGCGCGGCGCTCTTAGTAGGGAAATAATAAGCTGAAATTATGTGTTGCGCTCTCCGCCTCCAGACACTCCTGGCAGTGCTGCTCCAGGAAACTGCGAGAACTGCTCAAGTTCTGCTTCACGGCCAACGTTGGCTCGCTGTTATGATATATATAAGTGGAGCTCTTATTGCGTGCTTTTAACTCTGACGAGCAAAATGTCTGCGATACCCCATAGCTGGCACAGTTAAGTTACATGAGATTGCTTTGTTTTTTGTGGATTGTATCAAAATTTTATCTGTATATTTCAGAAAATACTTTTAATTTTCAATTGTACGAGCTGGAATAGTATACGAATTTACTTTTGTATTCAACCCACGAAGCATATTTCAGCAAGATCTTCGATGCCGAGTTTGTAACATTACTTTTTACAGAGGTAATGTGGAAAATTTTGGCTTAGAAATGCTAAACTTGAGTATCGCTAAAATGTTACAGCTTCGACTAAAAGCATTTTACTCGCAGTTTCATTTTATTTATTTGTTTATAAGTTCATTTTTGCCTACCTGATTCAATCAAAAGGTAAATTATAAATTTATGAATTTACTCATAATGCTTGCACGAAAGTACTACGTTTATCATTTTGGCCGGACACAAAGAGCTCGCTAGCCTGTAGTTGAGATAATTTCTTGTACCAAGCGACCACGGCAACGAGGAGGCCGGACGCCAGGGCGGGCGGCGGCCGTTACAGTTATTTGCCGAGCGATAAGGCGACTATGCGATGCAAGCTGCTTATCTCGACGGGTTTCGCCGACTTTGTCACGCTGCTACAAATGTGCAAGAGACATGCTACAACATACTACATTGCATAACTCGGACGTCGCAACAGGATGTTCACCTGAGTTTTGGTACGAAGCTGCACGGCTGGAGCGTATAGATGTGGATATTAACGGTACATATAATGCACCTTTCATCTATAAGTGTAACATCGCACTCTGAGTGTACAGGGTGGCAAAGATAATCCATTGTGTAGAGTAAAGCTTCTGTAGCATCTTTGCGTCATCGTAGGAGTGAGTGAACTATGCAACATGTGTACTAGTACACACTTGCTAGGTGTTGCAGGATTGCCGAATGCTGACCTCGGAGTAACTATAGATATACTTACTCCGAGCTGCCGACTGCAGCGTTAGCGCACTAACTGTGAAGGCCTTAAATTTCTACACATTAGTTTCTTTTAACGTATTCGCTTATCGAAACATCCACATGTGTTACTGTGCTGTAAAAGCTGCAGAAAAGTGCAAGGTTTTCTGGGCTTTATATCACTCCAAATATGAAGAAATATCCGTAATTTGTCTAATGACACTTGCCGAGGAAGCTGGCATAACGGCAAACAGTTTAACAACATATCGTGGCGTAAGCACGGAGCTGTGGTTACAGCGACGCTCCATAAGCTTCGGCTGATTGGCAGAGTGAAGAGTAAAGTTTAAACAGGCTTCAGTTGCACTGCTGCCTAAGCGAGCTTACTGTATTTCAAGCTGAAGTGTTAGCACGCTTGTTTCGAGTTGAACTGCCTGTGCAGCTTTTACAAGCTGAAGTGGTTTCGCGTTTGTCAGAGCTGCGTTGTTAGCGGGCTTGTTTTGACTTGAATTATTGATACACTAATATTAGGGTACCACTAGTGAGCCTGTTTTCAGTTCAATTGGTGGTATTTTTATATCAAACTGATATATTTATTGCGCTTGTACTGAGTTGAATTGTTGGTTTACTAATGTTATAAAAGTATGTGTAGCGCACTTGTTTTGAGATGAACTATAACGTCGCTGATCTTTTCATTTCTAAGCCGTGTGGCGTATCTATGAGGAGTATTTAAAAAAGTTCTAAGAAATTTCCTCTCCGAGCTTCATGACTGAATCAATAAAGTCAAATGCTGGCTGATATGGCAGCTTGCCTCCTGCTGCGACCCATGGCACAATCCAGGTCATAACGACTGGTAGAAACGATAAGATAGTGGCCCTCATTTTTTTGTTAAGATAAAAGTACTAAGAATCATTACTCTCAAATTCGCTGTCTAAACAAAGGCCAGGAATTCGTTTCCACTTCATTCAAACGCGATGCAATTTCCACTCACCTCACAGACAGCAAAGCAAAGAAAATTTCATAGTCACCAACTTCCAGCCATATTGGTACCAAACGCTGTAAGGTGATGCTCATATATGAGCAATTCCTCACCTAACCAAGTGTATCAAACTTACGTCGAAATTGGTGGAATGAATCCGCGGAGAGGAGCACTACTCTTGGCAGAGCAGTACGTTAGCATGAACGCAAGAAAGTTCGAATTTATATTGAATATTTTCAGAAATTTCGCGAACTTTTTACTCCCTTTGTATATCATGGCCCTCTTTTACAATGTGGATGTGCTAACTAAGTAATGGTAGCAAATTCCGTTGACTAACGAACATTTCATATTAAAAATCCTGATCAACGCAGGCGTGCAGACTTGGTTACGTTAAGCATAACACATGTTAACGAATGTGAACGATACGAAGTTAAGGTAATTTGGCGAAGCAAATACTACTAGTCATATAAACAAGACAGGATTACCTAAGTCAATATATTGCATAATTTTTTGTTGCGGTACATTAAGAACAATTTTGTACATCAGGTTATTATCATATACTTCGTTTAACCTCCGTAGACGCAACTCAGGCGTTTCAACAGAGAAACTACTTATGCAGTATTCAAATACAGCATAATGGGTAGGCGTAGCCTACGTGCGCTTTTACGGCCAGGAAACAAGGCGCAAAGCATAGTAGGAGACACTCGAGTGGTCGGCATCCTTTACGGCCTTCCACACGAGAGAGATGAGAGCAGTCCTGCGGACTAGGTACGCTATCTCGATCGACAGTTCACCTCGCGGAACAGAAAAGGAAATAGAGAGCCTACCTAATTTTACAAAACTAACCTCGTCAGCAGGAACTGCGGCCAGATGCAACATCTCCTGCGGAAAAGGTACTCGGGTTTGCCCTTTGGGTCGTAAGGCCCATATATATTATGACAGGGATAGGGTCCATCATAATATACCCGTGAGGGCGTTGTACATCAGGTGTAACAAATAAGAACGTCCATGAAGATGCTTGTGAGTGTTTTTTTTTTGTATGGGAAGAGTAAAAACTTATACTCACTCGTGTTTACCAATGTGTTTCAACACAAGACAAGGATAAAGAAGTACAACATTTTCTCCTAGTTTTTCGATGCACTTGGGCCGGCGATCTACGAGTTCGCGTATTCCTTCCAAAAACAAGGTTTTGGGTAGGTCGTGCAGCCATTTTTGCATATCTTCTTTAACATCTGCATGTGTATGGAAGCGCTGACCTCGTAAACCATCTTTAATTAAGCAGTCCAGGCATGATATGGTAGTCGGAAGAGGCGAGACTTGGGCTGTCGGGAGCCTGTTCCACATAGCACATCAAAAGCCAATTGGTTGATGGTTTCAGCACTCTGTATGCATGGGCGGCTGTGTGTGGGCGCGCCATGTCACGCAGCAAAATTGTATTTGACCATCTGCCTTGGCATTTGGAGCCGACTGCTGGCCAGTGAAGTACGATCCTCTCACAGACTTGTTAGCAGTAGTGCACTTTGCCCGTATTGCAATAAAAACTTCCCATGAATTTAATCTCTTGGCACTACTTCCTACCGACCGCTCTTTGTGCTTCCTTGGTGCATACTGCGAGTGGAGCGGCCAGGTTTACTCTGTGAAGACAGGGAACAAGCTGGCGCGATCAGGCTGTCGAGGGAGGGAGAGGCTCCCTCACATTAACCTAACCAGCTTAAGATTAGAGTTCCTCCGGCCGGCGACCGCCAGCGGCGCCGCTCCAGAAGAGGTAAAGGAAACGGAAAAAAGACAAAATCCATTAAATTCTTAAGGCAAAGATTCAATGGATTTGGATTCAGCGACATACGTAATATACTCAGCAAAACCAAGTGACATAACTTGGGTAAACTTGAAAGAGAAAACATTTAACTTTCACAAAAGCGCACGAGATCAGAGTTAGATAGGTTCGCCTTATGAACCTATAAGAGCTATACTGAACTCACTCGAGACCATAAGCTTAATTTACTCTGAGCTGTCAAAGTAATGGCGATGCCACACGCTAGTCAAAAGAACGAGTATCGTCATCTTTTTGTCCGAATCTTATGTTGGGCTCCTGTAAACACTGATCTGAGATAGCCAAAAAATGGTGTAAACATGTTTTCCGTCAGTTCAGTTCACTGTGCAAGTGCCGTTAGTTAATATCATAATATCTGGAAGGTAAATAGCTCAAGATTCTTTGAAAGTGTGTGTTATTTGAATGAGCACGTTAACACATTCGGACGAAAAGATGACGATACTCGTTCTTTTGACTGGCTTGTGGCATCGGCATAACATGTTAAGCATTTTCTCACTTCAGTTCTTGTCTATTCGACGGGCAACACTCTGAATGAATAAATAATTGACCCATAAGATGAGTGCAACTACGCAGTTTACAGGTAACTTCATGAAAATAACTTGAATTAAAGTATTTCAGCATCTGCTGTTACACTTTGAGCTTTAGAATTTCCGAATAAAGACAAACTAGATACATCTATGAACTTCACTTAATAATACACAAGTAAGGGTCAACGGCACAAACGGCCACGGTAGACACCGGGAAATATTCCCTTCACTGTAGTATTTGTTCCATCTTTGGCATGGTAAGAGATACTCTTCCAAAATAGTCAAATCCGATGAGTTCGTCTAGTAGGTTTACTGGCCACAGTTCCTCGGCGGCGCCCCGACAGCAGGCACGGCCGTGGGGCTGGAGCCACTCATGGGTAAGCGAGGAGATATCGTAGCACGCCAACGCGTGCTCCCGGCTTCTAAGCCACTGAACAACGGCAGCAAAACCCTCCCGCCTGGATGTAAAAAAGGAAAAACTGAATAGACCTCAAGTATAGGAATGTCCTAGGTAATCACGATTAATCATTCTTAGGGAAACTAAGCATCTCAACTACTTTAACTGCACAACGATAAACTGTTGCTATCTTGCCGATTTGACAAGTTATCGATCAGATGTTTGATGAAATTCCATCTAAAGTAAGCTATCTCAGTTATTCGGAGGAAAAAATTATACCGATAATATGGGGAAACATGCCAAGTACCAAATTATTATTATTATATCTTTGGTTTCACCACCGCACCCACTTCATACGAAGTGATCCAGGCAGTGAGACTCAGTTCATTACGTTGCATCAGTTTAAGAATGTTTGATCTCGGCATTCCTGCCGGTAAGTCTCAGTTGGTCGAGTGCGCTACTACTCGCGGGGAAAAAAAACGTGAAAAATAGAAAAAGTACGCGAGAGAGTAGAAGTATTCCGCGGACTAGGTCGGCTATCCCGATCGACAGCCCACCTCACAGAACAGACGGGGAAATATAGAGAGCATACCAAACTTTACAAGACTAACATCAGCAGAAACTGCGGCCAGCTACAACATCCCCTGCGGAAGAAGGCACTTGGGACTCTTAGGTTCGTGAAGTCCAACTATAACCAAGTACCTAATTTTTTTGCAGCTAGAATTTAAGGGCAATATATTCTATTTCCCTTGGCTTATCAATTATAACCGATACTCTGCAGTTATACGGATATTTCCAGAGCCAGTAATTAAATTAGTATGTTTCTAATTTAGGCTTCTTAACCCACAAGCTTGCACAGTGACCCTAAGAGGGGGAACAAAGCACATACGGAATGTCGAGAAAGCGTGGAACCCTATGCTCAGAGGATGAGTTAGACGAGAATTCACAAGAGAAACACGAGAAAGGACAGGTAAGATCATCAAAGTAGAAGAAAGCGGAGGGGCGCGAAGGAAAATTATGCGCAGTCCCAGTCCATACCGAGGCAACCTACTGGAACCCAAAGAAGCTTCGCTTCTGACACAAGATGGGCAAGCATAACTAAGACAAATTAATATTCTGATCGATAGAACTCATCTCCAAGCTTCTCACAAAGAGAGCAGGAATCCAAAGGAGAACATTATTATATCCAGAAGTCCAAATCTGTTTCCACAGCAACGGTGATCTCACAGAAGGAAAAAAGAAGGGAAACAAAGTATGACGCTAGACACGCGGAACCCACAGCCGAAGGCGCTCCTACACAGAACCAACGCGAATGAGAACAGCAAGTCAGAAGAGAAGAGAAAGAACAATGATAGCAACATCAGTAGGAACATGAAATAAAAAACCAGAAGCACAGGAGCACGGGAGACAAACGTCCCGAAGGCCCAGTTAATAGCTAAGATCACAGCGAGAATTAATATAGCAATTTTGTGCAAGAGAGTAACTTCACTTAGGAGAGACATTGGGAAATCTTTTATTGGACAGGAAAACAAGGTTCAAGAGTGTGTCCAACGGCGATGAGCGATGCCGCAGAAGGGAGCACCTACCCACAAACCAAGTTGAGTTCTTCGAAACTTAAATAGTAATTATAAGTGACCATGAACTAAAAAATAGCAGAGTCATCATATGATATGGAAATAAATTATTTAAAATCTTATCAAACTCAGGAAACTTCATATTTAATATTGATGAGTAAAAAATAATGACAAAATTTAACATGGATCGGACGACCCTGCAAAAGAATGTTGCCACGTTCAAGTCTTCCGATCATACCGCCGATAAGCCGGCGTAGAGTAGATCAAGAATTAAAAGCGACGGGTGCAAATTCCTGCTCTGTCACAAGGTTAATATTTGGCCACGTAACCACAGCTGTAGCAAGTATAAGCGCGCATGTGCTCACTGCTCAGCACAGAGAGACATCACTAAAGAAACGTTATAGCGAAACTTTGGATAACGTTTGACTCTACATTTCGAAAATTATTTAAATTGATTTCATAAATTGTGCAAAGTGAATTACACAAATATCAAATTGAATATTATTTCTTGAATATTTAACAATCAGTGGAATTTATATTTCCTTTTCTGTTTAGGTACGAAGGTGATACCTGTGATCATTCTTCAAATGTTTACGTTTACAGTACTTTTAGTTTCTCATTTATTGAACAGCTCATGTGAAGGCCCTTATGTTGACAGAGGTCATGGGGTGTCTTCATCAGCACGCTAATTGAGGGCTCGGTATCAAAACAGAGGCCACGCTGACCGATTTTTCCGTTAATCGGGACTACACTGATGAGGGTCTGCTGGTAAGAAGTGACTGTTGGGCTTCATCTCAAACAGTATGCATTAAAATTATAAAATTTAGACGTTCGTTTTGTCTAGACTTTTATGGACGTAGTTGAGCATCTCAGGATAGTAACAGTGTAAGCGACATTTGAAGCTATATTGGCGAAGAAACCGCATTGACAACAGTAAATTTATCTTGCCAAAGGCCTTGATGCCACTGATCACAAGGGCTACAGTTCATGTTCTAACTAGGCTTCCAGACATTGTCTCTGAGGAGATGTAACACAACCAAATCGTCCTTTATGATTTACACGCTTACAAAGAAAATGCAAATTTCGTAGACCTTTCCGTGATCGGCATATAAATTGATACAGAAAAAGACGAAGAGTTTCAAAGTTGGGACAGTCTGTAGCATTCCTTAGTAGTGGCAGACTGCTAGAGTGCTGCGCCTGCATGCTCGATGTTGAGTGTTCCCGTTCGGGCAAAGACTACTGTACTTCAATCCTTGGGAGTGCACCGCCGGCGTTTCTAAGTCACCGTCTATTGCGACTTCACGGACGTACCTAGAAATAGGGGACAATTTGGAGTCTTAGCTGTGTCAGCTCAGGCAACTTCTGTGTTCGACTGCAGCCATGCAGTCATATAGGCCTAGTAGGCATTTTTCAGCAGCACGCGTCAGTGTATGTGGAATTCCAAGCTGGGGTGGGTGTGGACAAGTTGTCGTTACCTTTACCAGTAGGGAAAGGTTGGCAAGTTGAGCCGATTTGTACTGACAATTATTACAATATGGCATTTAATTTGCAAATAATTCGTACAATGATTTTCAACGAACAAATCAGATATATAATTTTGTGAGTAAGTCATACTGTCAGGAGGATCCGACACTACAAAACTATTTGCCGACACATGTCAGAAATCTAGTTAACTTAGCTACCGATACAATTCAGCTGAAGTGGTTCTGAACAACGGGTAAAATTTCTTTGGGCCCTTTGACTGTGGTTGCTTGGACACAGTGGTGGGCATCGTTAATCGAAAAGTTTGTTTTGTAAATCGAAAAATTAAGTTTAGTAATAAAAAACTTAACTTTGTTAATCGAAAAATTTACTTCAATAATCGTTAACTCGTTCATGAAAAAAATATGAGTTAATCCGTTAATGCGCTCAGAATGCAATGGAAGTTAAAGAGACTCCGTTAACGTCAATTTTGTTATAGAAAAAAACAATCAACTTTAAGTGAAAAACTACCGAAAATACTTAAAGCCATAAACGAAAATAATTATTATTGAACGACTCTTTTTGGTTTTTTCAATGTTTAGAACACCAACAAATGTATATCTTCAAATTTTACATAAAATACTTTTTGAAAGTTATGAACAAAAATATAACTAATGCGGGAAAAAAACAGAATACACGATCTACACGTCATTTATTGTTTTCTTAATTTCTTTTTCCATTTCGTTCAATACGCTGGATGGAACCGGGTATGGCTCACTGGTCAGTAACAGCGAGTGAAGCTACAAGGAAAGACTGGCTCTGGACGCCGGTCTCATTTGGGATTCCACAGGGTAGCGTGTTTGACCCGCTTCTGTTTGTCATTTATGTCAATGATCTTGATCTTAATATCAGCCGTGAAATCAGTAAATTTGCAGATGACACTCAATTATATCATCCTGCTCAAAAAAGAGCTGAGCTCCCAAAAGACCTTGACCAACTCATGGAATGGAGCACAATGGGGCAGTTGAGCTTTAATGTCGACAAATGTTCAGTAAAGCACGTAGGGCCGGAGAACCCCTCAAAATAAACGGGACAGAATTTGCAGCTGTCACCCAACAACGTGACACAGTCGGCAAGTTGATAAGACGGTCAAAAGGGCAAGCAGAGTACTATGATTTATTACCATGAATTTCGAGTACATATCCAAGGACATAATCGCTCCCTTGTACAAAGCACGAGTGCGCCTGCATTTAGAATTTGCTGTTTAATTCTGGTCGCCAAATCAGTGCAACGATATCGATAAAATGTAAAAAATCCAACGCAGAGCAACAAAATTGATACCTCAGCTGCGAAACAATCCATACGAGTGTCGCCTAAAGGAAGTAGACCTGATCTCTCACGAGTAAGGATGCCTCACTGGGCAACTAATAAAAACATTCAGGTATCCGAATGGCTTCAACGACGCAACGACGCAAGTACAACGGGACTTTTTGAGAGAGACGTTAATGCGGAATAACGGTCCAAAGCTTAAACATAAAGCTCGCAGAACTACCTTAATCCAGCAGTTCTTTCTGTATTTTATAGTGAACATCTGGAGTAGACTCCCCTCCGAAGCTATCGGTGAGAAGACAATCAACGCGTTTAAAAATCACCTTGACAAATATTGGCTGAGACACCCTCCACAGCTACGGACGCTTCCTCCAGTCACAAACTCTTAAGTGCCAATGCTTCGCATGCCAATTTAGTCCATAATCTTTCCCTTACACTCTAACTTAACGTCTCCAATCTCCACAAATTTGCAGCAATAAAGCATGCTTGTAAAATCGTCCCTTTGGCTGAGGTTTTTTCTGCTTCCTTATACATTTCAATGATACTGACGTAATGGCAATTACTCATAGAGAGCCGGGGCGTAAGTCTTGGCGGCTCTTTGGGATTGGGCCTGTTGGTCGGTCTACTACAGGCTATCTAATCTATACGAATACATGCATATATGGCGTACATTTTTCTACTTATATAAGCATTTCTCTTCAATTTGATTTAGCTGTCTATTTCTGTCGCACGTAAATTAAGCATTAGAATAAAGGTCGTAGTTTAGCCTTGGTAATAGTATCGCTGATAAACTGGCCAGATTAAAGGTTGTTGTTTATCATTAATGTAGCTAGTCTACCCTGCATTCGAAAATTTCAGCGAAGATAGTGCTCATTATGCAAACCCGTAGTCGTGAGTGTCTCTTGCGCTCTATTTGTATCATGGGGTATGAAGCTTCAAATTGCCCTGCAGTTATTGACCAGTGCCTCAGCCATATCCATAATACAGTTTGAGTGGCCATAAAAATTGCTTTTGCTACTCCGATCGTGAATTTTGATTTCCAACCAATGCAGCCTTGGGATGAGAATTATTCCAGTGTGAGAGAACATGGATAAATCTTTAAACAGAATAATACACTTTGGCTTTTATTGTAAACTAGAGGGCCCAGCCGTCAAAAATGATAGCAAAAATTTTGTGATTGAACTTTTCATTGTTCCGGTTCCCAGCATTGGTTTTACAGCATTATACGGATCTTCCATTAGTTGTACTGTACAACCATGTGTTTTGCGACAGCAAAATATCCTCCCTGTAAGGTAAGGCGTGAATATCAGCTTGGAATTGATCAAACGGTAAGTTGCCCTAAGACAAATATACAGTAGTTCAGTCAAAAGAATTCACTGGAAATGCCCAGGGCTCACCGTATTGTGGATACCAACTGATTGTTGAACCTCCAGCGTCGAAATTTGGCTGTGATGTAAATCTATACTATAATAAGAGAGCTGTCTGTCAGTCCGTCCGTNACTGAAGAAAAAAATTCCGAGGTACCCAACTTTTTTGTTGCGGAGAGGGTATCTTGGATACGGGGAGGCACTTGGGCGCTTGCCTGCATGCCCGTGTTTGGACATGTTCATTTTCAACGTTGCTACGGGTGATGTCACTTAATTACGCCTCATCTAGACTAACAACCCTTTTGTTGAGCTGAGATGTTTTCAAATACGTATATATTTTTATGACTTATTCAACAAAATGGTTGCGCTTGGTGCATATCACACCTTTTGTTGAGCCGAGATGTTTTCAAATATATATTTCTATGACTTATTCATCAAAAGGGTCGCGTTTGGTGTACTAGTTCAATATAAAAAGGCGTCTGCTCAGCGTGAAGATTCAACCACTACGATATCATTCAGCAATCTGAGAGCGCATACCTCCGCCAAGCGAGGCAACGTTAGCAAAAAATTCAAATTGGCTCTTAAACCATAATTTTTTTGTATGAACTCCAAAATCCAACCATTTGTGCCTTTTGATAGTAATAACAACTTGTGCAATTGTCTTGAAGATCCGTTTATAACTTTTTGAGTTATACTGCCAACAAACGTTATGGCAAACATGAATCAAATATACAAACGAACAAACCGATCTTCACCAAAATTTAATCATTTATGTCTTTTAACATTACTAACAATTGCTATAAATTTCATAAAGATCCATTCATCATTTTATGAGTTATTGTGATAACAAACATAAAATTAAAAACAGTGACAAACGAACAAACAAACAAACAAACAAACAAACAAACAAACAAACAAACAAACGGATTATTACCAAAATTTGTTCATTTACTGTATGTTATATATCTAACAACTCATGTTAGTTTTATAAAAATCCATTCATAACGTTTTGAGTTATGGCATTAAGAAAAACGAGCTAGACAAACAAACAAATAAACGGATGAATATATCTTCACCAAAAGTTATTCATATGTTCCTTCTAACTTACCTAGCAATCCCTGTAAATTTCGTCCAAATCGGTTCATAACTTTTTGATTTATCTTGGTGACAGACAGACAGATAGACAGACAAACACGATGAAAACATAACCTCCTTGGCGGAGGTAATGAAAGCGGCGTTCCAGAGGCTAAGGATCCAGAGGCTGGGGATCCAGAGCCCCCAGGGCTATGTTTGTCACCGGTACTCCAAGCGCTGAAATTGTATGGTATCTCAACTTGTTCTTCAGTACATGAATTTCCTCCTATTTAACTCTTAACTGCGTGACGGAGAGACGGACCAATATTGGAGCAAACAAGAGAGCTAGGGAGCAAGGGAGCAAGAGAGCAAGCAAGCAAGCAAGCAAGCAAGCAAGCAAGCAAGCGACCAATAACTGTGTTTTATTATATAGTGGATTCTGAATTTTAACTGCAAGATGAGATGCTTTCAATGCTCCGGCAAAGTAAAATGGGCAGCTCTTATATTTTGGCAGTTCCGGAAAGACGTTGGCACTGATTTGTCTCAAAGAAAGTGACTGCGGTCACAGCTTAGCTCTCTTTAGTGTTTGAAATTGAAGGTGCTGCCTCCACGGTAGCAACCACATTTCATTTACAGAGGATAATTGTGTCCAATTTGTGTGAATGCGCTTCGCTCCTAAATTTCAGATTTGTGACGTCAAAATTAAGTCACACCACTGTGGAAATATCAAAGATTCCTCGCTGCAGCAGTGGCGTTACGCAATTGTGACGTCACAAACCTGAAAATTTAAGGGCATAACGTATACACTAAAATTTGACACGACTATCCTCTGTAAATGAACTGTGGTAGCAACATGCTTACGTTCGCAGCTGTAACTCCTTGTATTGCTGGTTCGCAGGTAAATCCTGGGACGCGAGCTCTCTGCTGATCTAGGTGAGCTGACTCGACAGTTGTGGGCGTGCCAGCGCCATGGTGGAACCTGCCTTCCTCAGAGAGGAGGAGGTGGAGGGGGGGGGGATTGCGGGTCATTTGAACCATCCGTCAAACTGGCGCCATAGTTGTTGATGACCCATGGTCGACTGCAGCCGCACTTACTCCTCTGGGGACAGTGGGCCTATATCCGCAGTACAGACCAGTGCGAGCGGGTTCCCAGTTGAGGGTGCGGTCAAAGTTGACTCTACCTTTATCGATGTTGCGTGTAAGCTGTAGCCGCAATCACCCACAAGCATGAATAATGAAAAGCTGGTAAGGAAACGAATTTTTAACATCTCATAAACTTATACTTACATAGTTATCATAAAATTTGGTTGGTTAACGATTTAACGGAATGAAGCTCAACGTACCGGGGGTTACTCAGTCCGTTATTGGTTTTCATAAGCAACTTAAAAGTAAATTTCAAGAAAATGCTAACTTCGTTGATTAGCACTTAACGGATTAACACTTTGGAGCCCAGCCCCGCTTACGCAAGACGTCTTCCATTCCAGTGTCGAGTTCGATGTTCGGATGGATATAAAGTAAACGATTTGATGAAATATACATGCAGTGTTCCTATATCCATCTCCGACCAGTGTTGTTACCTCTGTGCAATCATTGCAGAATAGAGACAGATTTTTTTTTCATTAGGATTGAAATCAAGACGGAGTCAGGTGTGAGTCTCACGATATTAACATGACTGTAAAGAACATGCACTTAGGCCTATGTACACCCATGCTGTATTCATGGTTGACGCACTGATAATGCTGTAATCGAAGGATACAGGGGGTCTACAAAGTGGATAGGCTACTTAATAATAATGCTAATATTGAAACTAAAATGGACAAGTCTACTGTTTCTATATTCGTAATACAGTGCAAACAGGACCGTCCTGCCAAAAGGTACTTCGAAAATGTATGGGCTTTGGGCTTCGAAAAAAAAGAACAAAATTACCGTGGAGGTAAAAATAGAAATCAGGTAATTGAATGTGTCAGAAACGCTTGGGAGCTACTTTGAACCAAGTCCTCTTCAAGCAATGTTAATCAGACTATAGATGACGATACAGACCCATAACTTGGTAGGCATACGTCAACTAATATTTTTATCATACCTATCAAGCATTTACAAAAAAATATGCGCGCTGTCTTCCTAGGCACATTTTTACTTTGATTGCTAGAAGTCAGTTTTTTTCCTTCTGCAGCACTATATCGATTTCAATCTAAATAATGATATCGCAGTAGGTCATCAGTAGATGGCTTCGTCATCGCCTTAGACGTATTAGTTCAATGTTCTCCCGCTTCCCTTAGTTAAACTTCAAACGAACGCATTTAATTAGCTCTAACCAATATTGGAATAACAAATCACCGGCAATGGAAGGACGTCAAATTGCAGTAATTATTGCTGGATGCAATTGAAGAAAAACCAATCTTAAGGATGCAAAGTAACACAAGTGACGGCGAACAGGCACAAAAATTACAGGCTGGGAAATGAGCAGCTATAAGGAAGGGATCAGCGGATCCCTGCAGGCCGGGTGAGGTTGCATGAGCAATGGGCGGGCAGAAGTTGCGTAACTGTCACTCAATAATCCTGGGCTCCGAGTCCTTTATTGGCTTCATTATCATTTGAAATGCCACTCAGCTTGTGCAGCAGCCACGTGCATGTTATTACTCGTAAACCTCTACTGGGAAATAGAAATTGCCTCAATTGAATGACTTAAATGATGATTACGAAGACTTTGAGCTACAGATTGAACTTTGATAAAACTGTCTGCTCTGTTCATTAGCAACAAAGCTCTCTAGAGCCTTCATAGCATCCGTAAACATTTAGAAATCTTACACATTTGATTCTGCAGTGTTGTGAACATTGTGCTCTATGTTCAGTATACAGTATTTGTATTCTCACCAGTTACCTCGTCAATGAATTAATACTGCTGGGTAATCAACCGAGATAAATTATTCAGTTTTTCATTACTATGAATTTATTTTTCACATGCAGTCAGTAGAAACATTTTACTTTGATAAATATTTCGACTAAACTTCCAAGGTGTCTTCTTTCTTAAGCAAAATTCTGTAGAACGTACTATGAACCATTGTTTTAGCACAGCCTTGACAGCTTAAAAAAAATCAGTACAACAGCGGTGTTGAGGCGATTGAAGGAAAACATAAAAACTAGCTATTTTTACATGTTCACGACCAGCAGCCAACGGTTTTGAGAGGGTCTCTGTTGGCTTTTGTAAGAAGGGTGTATTGTTTAAGTCGAAGTGTTAGATACTGTTGTTCAAAATTTGTAGAGCGATAGGACGGTCAAAATATGGATATTGGGGAAAGGCTTGGAGGTTCATACTTAGGGTCTTCTAAAAGAGGAGAAGTTAGTCTGAGGAAGGCGTTTGAAAAAGCAAGATGCGCTTTCCCCTCGCGGGGAACGCGCCTGTTGCCTTCCTTCTCGGTGGGATTCGCGTTTCAATCCCTCGAATTTGATCCGACGCTTCGCACGGAGTAGTCGAACTCCGTTTTTGGCCTCTTGACGGGAATGGGCCTCTAGCGTCCCCGCCGCAAAGTGCTTTGCTCAACGCGAGACGGCGTTTCTTTGTATCTCGTCGAGTGTTTCCCACGTTTAAATTTCAGCCCTTCATGGGAGTGGACACGATCCAGTTGTCGTCAATAGCAAGTACAGTGCCGTGACTTCACTTAGGAATAAATCAGGTTGAAGTGCCGCTTTCATCAAACAATGTGAGGAGGCTTTTCTACGTCGAGATTTTCGGTCCCTCTCTAAGAATGGGCTCTTAGTTTTGTACACAGACCGCGCGTATTATCAACAGCAACCGCATGCAGTTTATCCTCGTAATGGATCAGCATACTGAAATACAAATGTCTGCAGTTCGTCTTCGTCGTGGTTTCGGCCTCATTAAGGGCATTGGGCCTGTAGTTCAACCAGCATATTGAGTGTTTTACGAATGACAATGAGATGCAGTAACCCCTTATCACCGGTACGGGCACTTCCATTTGCATCATAGCTTGTCCCACGTCACGGTGGTGGCCCCTCTCTCAGAAAGGGCCTGCTTCTGTCTACAAGTTCAGTGCGTGGTGACGTTATATTACACCAGTCTTCATGACAAGTATCGGTACAGCGCGTCTCATCGGTTAAGTGATCATCAGCCGCAGTTAGGTCACGCGGCGATTAAGACGGTAACATCTAGTAGGAGAGGCTGAAGTTAGTCTACAATTGGGCATATTTACGTCATCAGGATATAATCGAGGTTCAAGTCTCTGACGGCATTTAATCATACAGACCGTGGCATTGGTTACGGGTTGCGTAAGAGAAGATAAACTAAAAATACATTATGAATATTACAATAATGCTATCGTGTGTACCCTCTAAAATTTAATTGTCAAGAAAAGCAAAAAAAAAAAAAATGCGAAACTACCGGGATATTATTAATGTAAGTGTGAAGTAGACTAAGATGTACCTAGGTAATTGCGAAAATTTTGTAGTAGACTGTGCGAACTGATGCAAGTGAGGTTGACAAAGATGTGTTTAGGTAAATGAGAGAGTTTTGTAATAGACCGTGCGAATTCGATCCTAAACTTCAAATTATAAGCTTGGTTATAATGCAACGACACGTAGGGCCTTCTTTGTGTATCGGGAGATGCTCGGGCCACAGCTCTCAGTGGATGAAGAGGTGTCTTTCTTAAAAATTATCACTTAATTAATATTTGCCATTTACTTGATGCACGGTATAGAACCGTTATTATTGTTACCAAGGCAAGCGTTGTGATCATTCTCTTACAGCGTGAGTTGTGTTTTCTGCAGAGCCTCCTAAGTTCGACATGGAAGAATAAGGTACTGTTTTTTATTTCTCAGGGTTTTATTGATATTCATCTCTAATTACAAACATAATTTATTTTACCAAATGCCTGAGTTTTCCGATGGTGCCTTGCGTTTGAAATTGAGAGATCAAATTAGAAAAAAAAAAAAAATGTTGCTCTAACGCTGTATTCCCCTGCATAATCCCTCTCTTGTTGCCGAAGCGCGTTTAGGACGTTTAATGAATTTCATTGATGCTTAAATCATTTATCTGCTCTTTTTCTCTAATTCTGTCTCTCTCTTGACTACAATAAATTATTTCATTTCTTATTGTGTGTTTCATTTAGCATCCTTGCTAGAACTCACAAGTAGTACGCTTAAAATGCTGATTTTTCATTAATTTTATCATTTTGACAATTTCAATATTAATTATTTGCATTATTTTGATTATTTATTTATATCATGTTGGGGAGGTCGCCCGCCTCCTCATAAATTATGGCGTCATATACATATAACCTATTTTCATTCAAAACGCCGTAACAGTAGAGCAAATCAAAGCCCCTCAACGGCGAGAAAAATGAAATGGCATGCAATCCATGGACGCTACGACTGAAGACCTGGGGTGTGTCGCAATCAGCATTTTTGGGTTACCGGTGCTACACTGCGTAACACCGGTGACCCAGCCGGTCGCAACCCGTGTCGCAATCATAGCTCAAATGACAACTGCGACACGGCTTACGGTGATGTAGGTCACCGAGCACAAGCGTCTATTTTGAATGAAATGTACGCTAAACTCATTCAAATACGTAACAAATAAACACCTTACAGCAGAGTAAGTAAATCAGATCAGTTACTTGGGACTTTCAATGAGAAAATTTCAAATTAAACGGAATTTTAATAAGTTTTGAACTTTTTCCGATCGTCGCTAGATGGCGTTCTCACAACCCCTTTTCGCGTTACGGTAACATTTTTCAGGTTGCGGTAGTCTGGATTTGGCGTGTTTGCGACACATCCCTGGTAAGTCAGCTCTGCGACAGTGCAGCGGTCCCACTCTGCGTGGGCAACGCACATTAGTTCATCGTTTTATTTTTCTTCGTGCCCTTATTCATGAAGAAGCGTCACTCGAGTAATTGCACCTATCAGTATTAATTCAATGAACACAAGGTTCGTTTTTAAAGTACATATAGAAGGATGGAGACAACAAGGACGTCCAAGTTCAACTGGTTAAATAACTATCAAGGCAAATACGAATTATTCAATGACAAGTTTAGCACGATTGTACGACTAGAGTAGTACATAAGACTTACTAAGTAGTTCAGTGTCTTCGCTTCAACTACTGTTTAACTTAACCATTTATAGATCAACTAAAACGTAGGTTTCTTGTAGGAGCAGAATTGGCCGACACGTTTGTAGAGTTATCGGCGGCGGTTTTCATAGGGATAGGAACTGAACCATTGACTTGACCTACTCCTGGTGTCTCGACTTTCACAAGCTTCGAGTCAGCTGATGACTTTCTCGAGGGACCTTTGAAAAAAATTAAGTGGCTAGTATGACACCACCTGGACTTCCTCTGAAGGCTTTCAAAGCACTCTAAACTTCAGACAGCAGGAGTTATTTTGAATCATGCCGCAGGCATTATAGTAGCAATTCCTGCTCACACCTGACACGGCTAAAAACTCTGTTTTTTATAGCAGAATTGAGGCCTCAGCCTTCTGAAGGGCAATCGATTCTGGGGAACGCCTGGAATCTGATTCAGAGTGGCGGCACCAACGCTTCTGTCAAAATTTCGGATACGTCAACCTATAGTGAGCTTAGTTGAACTCGATTTCGCCGCGCTAGCAGAGTGCGCCTCATATATAAATACTTATCGTGACGAAAACCTGTGGAGTGATAACTCTCTGGCTAGACAGAGGTAGGGTGACTGCGATTACTGGCGAAATAACCCTTTGAGGCTTGGCTTGTACGAAGCTTCAGACAGGTCTGCTGGCTTCGACCCGTTGATTCAAGTTTCATTGACTGACTCTATTACTTGTGAGGCTTTCAAGGATTTAATCTTACTGCGTAGAATGGAGCTTTCAGTTGACTCAACGTAATCAGGTTACTTCTAACACCTGCAAGACGATTGAAAGTGAGGAAGCCAACGTTTCTGTCTGCAGTGCCGAGCAAGGGATATCGAGTGGGCCTGGCATAAATCGAGATTAACAACCCAATCAAAATAGCCCCTAGATTCTGGACGTATATCTACGCCCTCTTGATTTAAAGCGGAGTTTTGTACAGGAACATTTTAAGCGCATGGAAGACAGTTTTTCGAAATCTTCCATCTTTGAGATGGGTAGTAGAGTTTATGATTATAAATATTTTTAATATGCAGTACATACTGGTCATATAAGAACGTTTAGACTGTTTAGTAACATAAATAGTCGTATGGATTACAATACGATTCACAAATTTCAAGATAGAAGGTTGTTTTATGTACCTAAGAATTGTAGTTTATTTTATGCATACACTAATGATTCGTACTTTCATGCTATATTTTTGAGAATTGCGTAATGTTTCAATTTAAGAGAAGACTTTCCTATACGGACTACAGTAAAAAATATCATTAGTATATGCCGGTGGGTGTAGCCTTTGCACTGGCGTTGGTTGAAAAAAAGTTTAAACACAACTTGTCATTTTGATCACATCAGCTCCAAATTAAGGATTTTCCAATTTATCGCTATTCGCAATAAACGACGATTCACCCGTTTTTATTTTAATAGGAATTCAGTACAAATTTTTACATAAGGAAATTGTGTATAAGAACCGAGTATTTATATGTTTTAAGAGCTTCATTTGTGAAATCTATTTCATTATTCAATAATAAAAATATAATATTTGCTAAAGAAAAGCTATTTTCTCTGATATATAACATTTACGAGGTCGCTAATGACACAACGAAACTGATTTCTCAAAACCCCTAAAGCTCGGGTCAGTTAACTGTTCCGATTATTAATACGTTTTACTGAATATGATTGGCAATAATTGTTCCACGTTTTCCCTATAACATTTATGTAAATATGATATTATGATAGAATCGATTCCCACAATAGTCGGCCTGAGACCTTGGAGGCAAAGCTAAGCGATAATGGAAACCTCAACTGAAGTCGCTCGCAGCTCGGCCGGCCGCAGCTCAAGAAGCTGTCACGAAATTTATGAGAAATTGATACGCTGCCCCGGCTCGCTTAAGGCTATAATTGAGACCCTTAAAAATCATCAGGAAGTGGCAAGCTAAATAGCATCAGCATATTTATTGCTAACGTCTCTCACAGTGACGGAAATTGGCGAAAATTGTGTGCAGGTTAGGAAACTTGGCACCGTCGGTATGACCAAATACGGCATGCCGTGGGGCGTCAGAAGGTAATGAGTTCATAATTATTGTAAGGCAACGAGATTTTTTCTACATACGAGCGTGATGTAACTTCCAGCGAGTAGTGCTATTTCGGGAGCGTAATTTGAATGATTTTTGAATAAAAGTAACGCTAGAAATACCGGAGAGTTTGCAGAAAAATGCTTGATGGAGCCATAACACAAGTAACATCTACAGTACCAACTAGTACAGCGCGTGCCTCATAAACAAACTCAGCTGTCAATGTTGTTCAACTCTTTCTGAGTTGGTTTGAGCTTGGAAAGTGAAAAAATAGTAAAAGTAAAATTTTGCTGAACGTGAAAAAAAATATCTAGAGAATACAATTACGGGCAAACTATCCAATTCTAGTCAACCCTACCGTCAAAGATGAAGTCAAAGAATTTGTCTCATTCCTTCTTCACTGCTCGTGTTTTTAATATTGGTTCAGTAGTAAACGTCGAGCTGACCTGCCAACTTTGATAATAAAATAAGTGAGTGCGGAGAAGTTCACTCTGTTAAATACCAGTGCTATTCTTCCCGTTCTGTTGCAAATTATTGTAACCAATTCTAATTTATCACTAGACTGTCTGTTACCAGTTAGGTGAGTAAAAGCGAGTCCTAAATATTTCATTAAATTTTATTTCTGCTCGATTCGTGAACTTGAAGTATGCCATGCTAGATTATTTATGTATAAAATACAGAGAGACCAAACTTGTTCTGAAATATAGCTACTGCCGAGGCGTAAATGAATGTTGACATGTTTTTTAATTTCAAAAACAATAGACTGATGATACTCGTTAACCATCTTAGCTGCTGATACTGGCCTTGCGACTAAAATTTTAGTTTTTAGTTCTCTAGTGCACTCGACGTATATTGCAAAGGGTATCAAGTTACGAGCCTCCTGAAGTGTCCGTCTCGTTCTGACTCGATCCTGAACGACAATGTTTTGCCAACAGATTCCGCCAACTTGCTTGTGCTTGGATAAGTGGCTGATGTGATGGTGAATGCCACTTAACTGTCTCTTATACTTAAAGTGACTACGAGAACTGAACTCGTCAGGCAGTTGCCTCAGAACGTGACCGTGGAAAGGCTATTGAGCTATGGTGCCTTCTCCATACCTCGATTGATATAGTCTTATTAAATTAATCTCGTTAAATGTTGAGCATGCACAGTACCTTAGGGCAGGTAAAGAGGGCGGGTAAGGAGGCGGATCATTAAACCTTCCGTCGACTGTGCCAAGTTCTTATTGACCAATGGTCGACTGCAGCCGTACTTATTCTCTGGGGCCAGTTGGCCTATATCCGCAGCACGAACCAGTACGTGTGGGTTTCTCAGTGGAGAGTGCGGTCAAGTTGACTCTACCTTTTTCTCCAGCGCTCGAATTTCTTTCTATCTTTTAACGAAGATTGTGTTCTTGGAGATATACAGATAAGTAAACACGCAAGATTATCAGAGTTTTACAAATATATAGATTGATGCAGTCAAGCATTAACATTACGTCAGTCGACATGGATATGAACTTTACCTTGCGTAGCGTGGATACGTACTTGCTACACTTCAACCCCAATTTTTTTTGGCTAATTAGGTGCTCCATCACTCAGCAAAGAATCGGAAGTAGCGTATCTGTTTTATAGTTCTGCTTGTCCCTTCTTCGTCAGTTAGTACGACCGTGATGCTCAATCAGTATTAGAGGAGGGGAAAATTAGGGCATACTCGACGTATCCTTGATACCACCTGGGAAGGTATCTATAGCTAGGAGAAAGGAAAGAGTCAAGTTCAAACTTTAGCTGCTACGGCTTGCAGGTCTTAGGGTAGGTAAAAGATTCGCTCGGTGACTTGGAACATTTTCAACTCGCATATGCATGGTATAGGTGCGAGGGCAAAAGGAACAGTGTTTTTGTTCTGTAAAATTCTACAGGTTCCCTCAATATAAGATAGAGAAAAATTAGGATGATACGGGTCTATGATATCACTGAAGAATATTAGTTTTATTCTGTGGAATTTCCACAGGTTTCAGCTAATAAAAGCAGTAACGTGCTAGGGAATAGACAGCGGGAATGGCATCTCGGTAAACGGAGAAACTTGTGTTCGAAAAAATGCATTGGCAGAGCATAAAGTGGGTAACTTAACGATCAACAGGCGACTTGTAAGTGGTTTCTAATCTCCAACGAGCAAGAGAAACACTTCAAGAAGTACGAGGGCTGTTAAAAATGTAACGTCTCACATTTTTTTAACCCAGAAATTCGAAGAGTTACGAAGACAAAAGTGGCACCATTTAAATGAACGACACTTTGACGTTTCAGAATTTATTTTTCTATGTAGTCATCATCATTCTCAATTCATTTTTGGCCTTGATGAGCGAAAATCTTGAGAGATACCCCGACGGTGTCCCTTTGTTCCTGCGTGAGCATTCGTGGAACCTACCTAGCACCCACTTTACGGTATCCTAGTGATGACAATATCGTCTCCAGTGCACTGACACCCACTTCCCACTCTACACGCATTTCCTTCTCCGTTATCCGCCGATCGGTGAGGATGAATTGAAAGAGGCGCAATTCGCTTTTCGGGATGGCTATGCATGGCGTTCGGAGCGCACTTTGCCACTCACATCAACTGCATCGACTTCATAAACGTTCACCAGGCGCCGGTGAATGCTGATTGGTTCAATTATTTTCTCTGCATGGAGGAATTCAATGACGCATCTCAGCTTCTGATGCACATCCATAACAGGGATTACTTTCTTAGAGTGTCACACTGTCAATATTTGCAACAGAGAGATAAACTTTTAGGTCATGAGTGCATAAGTTCAGTCATATTAATGCAGCCTGCTATCCCCACGGATCCCTTCAGGCGGAATAAAAAATAGGAGGCATTACTTTTGGAACGACTCTAGTAGCTATCACTTCTATTGCAGCATACCTCGGAAGAACAACGATTTGTGCAAGACATACTTTATGAAATATTGCTCCATTTCGATTTCAATTTACTTTTACTTTCCAGACGTTTGATAGGAGAAGCAGATCGCTTGTCCTGAGGAGTGGTCCGAGACAAGGAGGTTGAATAAAAGGAGATAGCGACCCTACGGAGATCGGAAACTGAACGTTCAGGTAAGGCTGAAGCCTGGCTGACCAGTTAATTTGCTGCACGTAATTCTGGGAGCCTGTGATTGGTGGGAAGGAAAGACTGAGAGCCAGTGATTGGTGGGGAAGGAACCAGCATCGAAAAAAAGCCCTGGCCAACAAGACAAAATTTGACTGTGTTCCGTCCTTCTATGAAATCTCGTTATTCATGCCTTCGAAATACTGATGATTCCAGTCTGATGAAGAAGAAGGAGGCTCTCCTTCTTTGGAAATAACGTGGGGACATGGGACTGCGGCCAGTCCCGCTTGAATTTCGTTGCCCGAGAAAAAACAGAGTCCTAGTTCAATGCAATGGCTACTTATGGGAATGATCGGTAGGGCAAGTGAGCAAAGTTATCTTTCAAAATACCCCACAGGTAGTTTTTTATTTTCATCCTGGAACTCGCTTCAACAACAAAGTGGACTACGTTAAGACTCTTTAATTGACGGGGGTTCGCACCATCACCGAAGCTACTTCTTACGGTCAAGTGATGCCTACAATAAGAACTACCGTCCTCTGACCAAATTTCATAATTTTCTGCAGTGAACTTTTGTAAAGCGGCAATTTTTTGTTCCTTATTGACCACAATTTTAGGCAGCGTGACTCCTTTTAAATGGCTATGTATTGAAATTTCTAAAATAACGGTAAGTTTTAGAATGTGTTTGAAGGGAAAGGCAAATATTTACCAACGCAACTGATGTAGAGAAGCGTAAGTGCTAATGTAACGCTAATTTCGAGCGCTGTCTAGAGGACAGACGGAGCTCTAAAGCTATGTACCAGTTTAATAATAATTGAACAGCTATGAGCCTCCCACCTGATGAGCTGAGGTACAGCGAAACGCGCGTTATAGGAAACAAAATGTCTTCAACTGCTTCTCATCCTATTTTACAATACATTAATTCCATCTTTAAAAAAATAATGATTAACTGTATATAATAATAACGATATCTTAATGAAGGTAACTGTTAATATAATGTGAATAGCAAAAAATTATTCTTTTCTGAGCGTGCTTGGCCTACTTCTATTCATAATATCCATCAATGATCTTGCTCTTAATATCCACAGTAAAATCAGGAAATTTGCAGATGACACTAAATTATGTCATCCTGCCAGGGATAGAACAGAACTCCAACAAGACAGTCAACACGTTTGAAAATCGTCTTGACAAACATTGGGAGCGACACCCTCCACAGCTACGAACACCTCTTCCAGGAATCAGTCACCAACTCTTACTGACCAAAGCTTCGGAGGCCACCTTAATTTATTAACTTTCCCGTCCCAATTAACTCAACGTTTCCAGGCTCCGGGAATTTTCAGGAATAAATCGTGATTGTAAGATAGTCTCTTTCACTGAGTTTGTTTTTTTCTCTTCTTCTTCAGACATCTAAATGATGCTGACATAATGGCAAAAGCTTAGAGGGCGGAACCCTAAGTCCCAGCTGCTTTCTTTGAATGGGCCTCTTGGTTCGTCTACCGTCAGCTATCAAATCCAATCACCAACGGCGTAAATTAGTGATTCCTATCAGAAATATTGATAACAGGATAAAACATGCATGCACTGAATACTGAATCCCTATCCGGATTTCCTGTACAACTGCTACCCGAAAATCCCACCTGTACAATTGTCACCCCGAAAATCCCACCTGTACAATTGTCACCCCAAAAATCCCACCTGTACGATAGTCACCCCAACAAATTCCACCTGAACAACTGTCATCCCACTATATTAGGTAAGGTTAGAGAAGCTAAGTTACGTTCGGTGGATCTCTTCGGTTTCGTATGCAGAGTTTCGTTACGAAAATTTTGTCACTGTCAGTTATAAGTTTTTTTTTTGTGCTGATAACGAATATAACATTTATTTTGCAGAGAAATTATTTAACGATGACCTAATGCTTCAGATATGTGGATTTGTTAAAAAATATGTATTACAGTGTTTGACATCTCCCATTTTCAATAAACTAATCATGTTTTGTTGTTATCATGCCCTCCTAATAAACTAGTTCTTAACTATATATGTTTTTTGCAACTTTCTTTCATTTCTCTGCAAAATAAATGTAATACTTGTAAGCAGCAGTAAAAACTGTATTACTCACAGAAATGGCGTAAAAAATTTCTGCATGTCACGAAACCGAAAAGACCCGGTTAGGTTAAGCTGGGCTAGGCAAGGCTGAGTTAGGTTAGGTAAGGCTAGGTGAGGTGAGGCTATTTTACGTAAGGCTGGGTCAGGTAACGCTAGGTTAGCTAAGGCTAGGTTAGGCAGAGATAGGCTAGTTAAGGCTAGGTTACTTAAGGCTAGGTTAGGTAAGGCTAGGTTAAGTTAGGTAAAGCTGGGTTAGGTTAATTGGCAATAATATTAGACCCTCTGTACAACTGTCAACCCAGTCTTTCCACCTGTACAACTGTCACCCCAATATTTCCCACCTGTACATTGTCACTCCAACCGCTTCTGGCGTGATGATTGTACAGGTGATCCCACTATCCTTTCTATTTGAGCTCCAGTGAATATAAAAAGAAAAGGACAAGCAAGAAGCTGTTATATTGTTAACTATATCCTGCCAAGTGAGTCTCTTATTTTCTGTCATTGCCGTATGTCTGTTGCGTGCCATGATCCGGACGAGGGCACACGGTTCGCGTGCACCACAATAACTTTACACCGAAAACTTGAACAGGTTCTTGTCTGCATCGCCCGTGTGAGGATAATTTAGCGATTTTTAAAGAAAAAGTATCAGTAATATCTGCGATCTATTCATAATCAATAATCACTACTTATGTATCGTGCATTACTTTCAGTTTATCACTCACAGAACACGTAGGAATACATGAATAGACGCCCGTGACATATCATGCATTGTAACATCGCTTAGGCTTAAGGGAAGAATATGAATATCTAGAGCGTTGTTAGATGTTGTTACTGAAGGTGTAGCGCTATAAATAATTGCAATAGGAAATAAGTGTCATTGCTTTTGGGCTGATAATTGTACCAACAGTGCGACTTGATAATAATAACGATAGTTATGAAAATTATATCAATTATACTATGAAGCAGAATAATAATGGTAATAATATTGATATAAATATTATATTACATGTACTGTATATTTTTTACATCATAGACCACACGATACCTTGACTGTGCACTCGTCGCAAATGAGGCTGATGACAAATTGATGAATCCTCTATAAAATTTTTCCATTAATTCTACGTACCGACTTGAAGCAAAAAATAAACTGTTCTTGGAGACTCAAGAAATGTATCGATTTGAAAGAAACACTCATGCGTGAACACAAGGCCAATGGTAAATTGCAAAATTTGTTTCAACCAATTTTAGGTGAACTTGCTGTCTCAAACTTTAATTTTCGTCGTCCACAGTTGGTATAGAGCTACGAATTTGTGTTTCATGCTGAAAAACATATTTGTTGCATCACCGAGAACAGTTTATTTTTTGTTTGAGGTCGTTCTTTTGTGTGGAAAAGATTTTATCGAAGTTTAATTTCTTTGCAATCAACCTCATTTGCAACTTTCAGTGGACAGTCAACGTATCGTGTGGTCCATGGTTACATATAACTAATATTTACCCTTTAACACCAGAATTCATAGCCAATTTGTTGAGAAACATCATTGTTTGATGAACTGGGCAGTATAGTCCTCGTGGGCGTTAAAGGGCTAATATTAATTTTTATTGGTCAATATTCTATTACTACAGTATTAAATACTGTTCTGAATACAGTGTTAAATGATTTGTAAAGAGTCGATTAGTATACCAGTGAAAAGGGATGCTATGTAAAAAATTACTCGTAATAAGTGAAGTCACGGTACGAAGCCTGTTGTCAGTTGTACGGAACATATAGGACTTCGCCTGCAAGAACATGTCTCTACAGCCAGTACTTAATCACCACCCCACGCATGGGTACAATGCTATTTTCATTTTTGCACTGCATGATATTTGTGTTCGATCCTTTTACCGCCAGCACCTTATGTTACATTGCTTCGAAAATTAACTGTTAACGCTAACAACTAAGAAGAATTGAACAGAACGAAGCGCTTACCGACGGTTGATTTGTCAAATAAGCCCAGGACCAAATGTTATCAGCGAGTAATTAACACCAATTGACGGCTCCATTGGCCATGAAAGCACCGCTAAATTAGACCGCAAACCTCCAGCTGCATACCGCAACACCTACTACTCGTGTTATTTCTGAACACGCGCAGGGCGTTCGGTATAGAAGGATGACCAAAACGTTAAGTTACTTTTTTCAAGAAGCTATATTTACCGTAATACGCACAATGTCAATATTTCATTGCATCATAGTAAAGAACTATTTTAATTTTTTCAGATATTTTTCATCTTTGAAATAAGTTGTAAAGTTTGCAACAATACAAACAAGATTGGAACATCAATGTTCAGGAATAACTGACTTATACAAAGTTGGCAAGACATTACGATTATCAGAGATTTGAATTTTCACTGGTAGCGAAAACTCAGCGAATTATTTTCATGCATGGAAATATAAGACTTTTGAGAAATTTTGAACGAATTCAAGGGCATTCGACATATGGACGTTTCTTGTTAGTCAGGACTTCCACGCTTACGAAAGTTATTAAGTTATGAATAGTAAAAATATCCACGTCGCTCCATGAGAAAGATGGTTGCAGAGCTAGATGTTTCAGGAGTTGAGTTGCGAAAGTGATTTGAGACTTGATTTTTTGAAAGGCAGGAAAGTCCATAGCATGACACTTAGCTGAAAATGGAATATTCTTAGAAGGTGTGGTGCACTGCTTGATCGGTTCAAAACTTACGTATTTGCATATGTGCACTATACAGCAGAAAAGCTTTTCAAAGTGGAGCCTGCTCACAATAACCAAAATTACAGGAATCTTATGAAAAGTGTGGCATGTCCAGAGGGTGCTAGAATGTCTATCGTACGCAAAACCCCTCATCAGGGATGGTCTGGGCGGCACTGTCTTTAGAGAGCAAGACTCCACTTGTTTTTATTTTAGGAGTGAAGCTCAAGGCAGAGAACTATGAAAACTTTATCCCTGAGCATGTGGTAAAGAACATGAGCTGATTAGTTCACTAATAGGCCGTTTCTCTGTCAGCCAGATGTTGCGCCTGCCCGCACTGCCAACAGAACTCAGAGGCTTCACGACAAGTTTACAATTTTTCCTCCAAGGAAGAATGGTTACTCTCAATTCCTGGCCTTGATCTGTTGGACTCCAGTAACTGGTCCATCTTGGAGGCCATTTCATTTGCAAATCTCACCGTTCAGCAGCAACAGCAGCAGCAGCTTTGAAATCATTTCTGGAGCTTAAATAGTACAAAATATCACACGTCTTGTACGCTGTTGTTTAAGACTTTAATTTGGAATGCAGAAGCAAAGTGTGTGTAGTGATTCTTTTTTAGTATCAATGCTAAAACTAAAAGTGTATCAAACCAATAAAAACAATTTCCAAGAGATTATTTAAAATTTGGCTAAGTTTTCGACCTTGTAGCAGAACTTGTGGTTCACTCTTTATATGTAAGGTACGCTAAGTGACGTAATCGTTTGATCCATAACAATGTTGCTCAGAATTACTTGGGCTCTTGGCTGCGAGGATCGTGGGGTGGGCTTTTGGCTGCGAGGATCGTGTGGTGGGCTTTTAGCTGTGAGGATCGTGTGGTGGGCCTTTGGCTGCGAGGACCGTGCTTTGTGGGATTTTGACTATGAGGACCGTGCTTTGTGAGATTTTGACTATGAGAACCGTGCTTTCTGAGATTTTGACTATGAGAAACGTGCTTTGTAGGATTTTGACTATGAGGACCGTGCTTTGTGAAATTTTGACTATGAGAACCGTGCTTTGTGGGATTTTGACTATCAGGACTGTGCTCTGTGAGATTTTGACTATGAGGACCGTGCTTTGTGGGATTTAGGTCGTGCGTCGTGAGCTTTCAGAAAACAATGCCGTGAAGCTATTGAGCGTTCGGCACGCAACAGCTCCCGCAATGTTTGGCGGAGGCGGTTTTGTTTTTATTACTGGAAATGAAGGAGGCTAGCCGCTGCGGCGAGGTGCTTCTGGTGGCGACAGTCATTGTAGCGACGGCGTACGACGCCCCCCAACTGGACAGGTCACCAAAGCTGCTTCCAATCAACTTGCAAGCACTCACCGAAATCGATTTCGGTTTATCATGCTCTGCCGCACCGCTCTCGAGCCGCTTACCCCAATTTTCTACTTGGCTGAACGGAAATCTGTTTCGATTGGCATCTATTTGTAGGGCAAGAAAGTTCAAAATATATGGAGCAGGTACATGTATCTGTAAAAATGGAGCATTTTTCACCGGCTTTGTACCTCGTATATTTTTACTGTAGGATACATAAAGCTCTGAAAATCTCACTTGAAGCGCAATAACAACGTAGGCAGAAGTATTACAGGCTTCCTCAGATAACCCTATAACATTAGCATCTGTCAAGTTATAGACAGACGCCAAGCATGCTCAGCAGCTACGTACTTCAATGAAGGGTTATTGGGACCTTGGTCTCGCCAGCCATTGTAACATGGCTGAAATTCTGCAGCACTACCTTAAAATAAATCCGGGCTCTTTGAAGGTCATTTTCCGTTGCTCAGGAACACTGAAAAGTGCCCCTGGAACCAACGTCGAGTCATTTTGGAGCCATGTGATGGCGTAGCATCTTGTTGAACGGTGCAAAGCGCACCACTGTAGAGATCACGTGCCCAAGGAAGCAGCTCTGCTTGCAATATGTCAGAAAGGTAACGATGGCTGTTAAGTTTGACTCCCGAAGGAGCAAAATTAACAGGAGACCTCCCAGTGGCAATGACTGCAGCCCAGACCATAACAGACAGTGGATTCTGGCAGTCGCCCACTCTTCTGCCTTCCACTGATCTATTTCTACTTTAAACTCTTATCATTCTGATGATTTAGAGTTTGCTGAACGTCACATATTCAAGAGCTCAAGTCGTTTCTGTATTTTATAAGAATATACTTTGGGATCTTCTGTTAGGAGTCGACGCATTAAAAAAAATTTGACTTGCTCCTGCATCTGTGGTCAATTTTATAGTCGAACGGCGCGGATTTTTTTCCATTTTTCTCGCTTGGCTTTGATGAGACGTTGGGTTGGAACGTACCGTTTCTTCTTGGGCTGACTGGGTGGATGTTTAACCATTTTCCTTAAACGTTTTCACAACTTTCCAAACTTTTTCACGACGAATGTAGTACTTTTCTGCAATGAGCGAATTACATTTTCCTGTTTTATAAAGGTTTACGATTGCGTTTCTATCAACTACCATTACTTGTTTTAGTTTTCATCCATTTTTATATCTGAAATGTAAAGTAGATATGGTAAGGTTCATACTGAAGAAAAACTGATGATTTGGCTTAGAAATAAACATTTGTTACATTATCTCAAAATTGTGCTGTCGTATTTACGGTGGGCCCGGTATATAGATTTGACTACATGAAAAACACATTAATACTTTTTATTATAAAGTTTTAGTATGACTTGCGTGCCCTCGCCATTGAGCGCAGCAGGTTATACGTGCGCACAGCATTACCAATCCTATAACTTCTGCTGGTAAAAAGTCAGGTCGTATTTAGGATCCTTTTTTATTTTTAAGCTAGTAGACGTACTCCTATCTCCTCTTCACAGGACCTCCCAGACACAAATTAAGCAGTCTGCATCTTCGCTTAACAATTTAGCGTCAGGTGGCGTCGTTCGCAGTACTGACTGCCACATAGGAGGGCAGCGGCGCACTATTGGTCATGTCGGGGCCACGCTATTATACAATCGCACACTCAATTTATAACCGGACCTTCAGCTCGCATGTCGTCCGGATCCACTGTGAAGGTAGGTAGCAGAAATACGATCCCATGACCGACCTGCAATCATTGCAGTAAAGTAGAACCGTAAATTTTTCGGTCTTGACATTATCGGCTAGAAAAACTAGCGTGCTGGAATTGTACCCAAAAGGTGTATGGCCGTGTAATGCCGATACCACTCGTCCGAATGTGTTGATGTGCCCATTTAAAAACACACACTTGCAAAGAATAATGAGTTATAAATCCATCCAGATGTAATGAGATGTCCGAAAGTTAACTAACGACATTTGCGGAGAGTTCAACATAACGTTTGGATGAAAAGATGACGATACTCGTTTTTTTGACTAGCGTGTATCATGGCCATTAGATTGGGCCCCAAATTCAAGCCCTTGAGTCTTGGCTTGTCCCAAATTGAAGACAGAAACTTTGGCTTTGTGACTTTGAATGTGCTGCAAATATAAGAAGTAACGCGATTACGTTGAGCCTGCTCTAAACAAGGGGACACGCTAGAGTTTTTGGAATTTTCAGGGGTAACCGCTTTAGAGTCCCTGCCTGAAATTCAATTTACAACTGGTCGAAGCCAGCGACGTGCGATCATAACAGTAGAGTATAGACAAGCCTTGAAAGCTTAATTTTGGCACCCAATCGAACACGACCTAAATAAATCTACGGCAGAACACAACCAACCCTACGTCCAGTGCAGCAAAGTCCCATGGAACGCCTGGCGTATATGTCCAAATACAGGGACAGAGTGCGGGCTGTTTCACCCGCAGCTTATTTTGGGACGAGGGCACTTTAATATGTAGAACTAACAGTCCCTGTTCATAAAGAAACGCGAGCTGCAAGAAGAGGTGATTGACACTTGACGTTAAAGTCTGGTGTTAAATATTTGAATACTGATAACCATGCCATGATTACCCAATAGCTTTTTACTCCTAGGTTGTAGCTTTAAAAACGTAAAACTTGTAAATGTCAGGAGTACTGAAATGGCAACGCTGTATGTCTCTAAATGCCGTAGCTCGGAAAGTTCAACTTTCAGCATGTGTGTATGGCATCACTAAAAGCTTGAGCATCTTCTGACACTTCGAGCTTGAATAGTAGAAAAGCTTTAGTAGATCTACGCCTTTGCGAATAAAATGGAATAGCTCTGTTCGACGTAAGTAGCGCGTTCTTTGCGGCAATGGAAGGTTTCACGGGTTTCACGGGTCTACACGAGTGTGTGCTGCGCAAAGGTACGGTATTTGACCAGAGAATATACCTTGTCTAGCCATAAATTAATAATGTTATAATTTGAGAATTAAAATAAGGGATAGAAAATAGTCAGTTTCAGCTGACGCGTTTAGTGTTTATTTCTTACAACAAAAGCAAATCGTGAGCTTAGTTTTATTCAAGATGGCGTACTTTTTGTCCTCACAAAGCTCCAACAGATCTGCAAATTCGACCACTGCAGAAACAACGAAACGCTTAAGTGAGTTGAGATTTTAGTGTGGTTCAGTGCAAGCCATGTTCTCCAATACTGACCACAGTTTGCATTTCAAAGGGTTCAAGTCTGGACTTCAAGACGGCCGATCATCGACCCTGATAAAACGAGGAATATTCGTGTAGAACCACAGCTGAGTGACTTTTGCTTTGAGTGCTGCGGCTGAATCCAGTTGAAAGCTCCTTTCTCTTCCACTGAACAAAGAACTGGTCGACCACTTAATTAATTAAATTTTACTTCAACAACGTTATCGAAATGTACATACCGGCAGTGATGTAAACCCCTTTTTCGCAGATATGAAGTGTAATCGCCGTTGCGGTCACATTGTAGGCCTCAAACTGTACATGCCCCGTATGGGCAATGCTTGGGGCTCAGGTTTTATACTGAACAATATGTTAAAATTGCCACATTTGTNGTTGATCTTATCATACACGTTAACATTGGTTACAATTTTTTAGTGTTGTTCAGTAAACGCTTGGTAAAGGGGTGATTGGTAAAATAAATCCCTTTTTTCAATAGAAAAAAGTACTGCACACAAGTTCATTGCACGGAGACAGAAGTGCGGCTCACACCGGTAATTCTTAAATGTTGATCGTTCTTTTTCTTCACCGCGCGTTTCAAGAAGCGCGGTAACATGAAGCTCCGTCACCCCATGATAAGACACACCCAACCAAACTATCATTTTGGCAGAATTGTGGCCTCTTTGAACCCTGTGATTGACTTCAGAAGCTTCTTTGACTCAATGAAAATATTCCATATCTTATAGACGGTTGAAGCTCTTCTCTCCAGTGAAAATTTTCTCATCAAGGGAAAGGATTTTTTTCTGTGAGCGTTTGGGTACCTGAAGATTAACTGCAGATCTGGATCTTTGGCACTCCATTCCACTGTTAAATCTTAGTAATATTGAAAGTTAGCTGGAAATATATGGATTAGATCGTAAACATTAATTTTACCCATACATCTTTTATTCTTAACGTTTTTAATTAGTTACCAGTTACCCTCCATGGCGGTCGGTTGTAACGTGTACAGTGCTCCGCTAGAGTATATAAAATCAGAAAGTTATAGATTTTTCTCGAAAACAATAAACTAATTAGGTGTACAGTGTGCCAGCCTAGCTATAAACTCGACCGTGTGACTAGCGGGATCAGTGACCACACCGTAGCTCGCTTACTAGGGGAAGCGTAAACTTCACTTTTGGGAGGCAATAAAAAGGGTCGCTATAAAATACAGTTCAAGCCAGTGATTCTAAACTCAACTGATGATTTGAATAAAGTTTGTGAGCCACAAGAAACTCGTGGTTTAAATGAGTGTACCTTGTGTCTGATACCAAAGCAAAGTAAAATGATTCAGTGTGTGCTGTGTGAAGAGAATGACTTTCAAGCGTCATGTCTTGCTCTGAATCAGAGCGGAAGGTACCACGCGCCAGTGTGCTCGTCTAGGCATGGGTTCTCAGTTAATGAAAGATCCATTTAGAAGCAACCCTGGGCTTGTACCTGGTGTAGAAAACCTGCTACAAATACTACACCGAAAGTTGTTTGCATAAAATGTGAATTTCTTTTCTGTGCTCCTTGTGCACAGTTACCTCCGGGCATGATAGACATAGATATCAGATTTCCCAAAAGCTTCATGTGGAATTGTGAAAGATGCTCACAAGTTTCAACGCAAAGCCAAATATGCGTAGTATCTGATACAAAGGAATCAGTGGGTGCAAGCCCGAAAACGGCAGGAGAAGAACCACTGCAGAAATATGCAGAAACCGGCGATAATGATGAGAAAGAAATAAGTTATGAAATTTCACAGAGCACTGTGAAGAAAAGAAGTAGCTCTGGAGGGGACTGGAAATCCAAAAACGAAAAGAAACCAAGAATCTGCAAGTACTATGCCAAAAACCAATGTAAATATGGAATTTCAGACAAAGGGTGCAAACTTTTCCACCCAAAGAGCTGCCCCTATAGGTTCATAAAACATGGCAGACAAGGTTGCAGCCCAAAACGAGAATGCAATTTCTTTCATCCCTGGTTGTGCCAAGAATCATTCAGCAATGGCACGTGTTTTGATACCATATGTCCTGAAATACATCATAATGAACCATTCGAGCGGCTCCCACTGCCCATCACAGGCACACTCACGCTGCACGAGCGGTAAATTCGGGGAGACCATGGCAAAACTCAAATCGCATAAAACTCACAAGTACGGAGAAAATAACCACCAGTACAATGTGGAAAGAGATATTACGACGAATGACCGTGATAAGAGTGTGTATAATCAAGATGCAAGGAGAGATTTGCAAAATATGTACAATTTTTATAAACACTGTTCGAAAAAAAAAATCTCGTCCATGGAAACTTGTATGGAAAAAGTGCAGCATGGAGGGCCAAGAGCACCTTGGTTTCCACCAACAGCAAAAATCCTACACAACTGTGGGGGTAGGATCCTGGAACAACTTATCAACTGGAAAAGCAAACAGCCAAAAACAGAATGAACACCAGGAACTGAAATCAAATAAAGATGAAATACTTAGCAGAATCCACGTTATAAACATGCGAGGCCTGTTAACGAAAAATTGCAGAAAACAAATGGTACTGCAGGATATAATAAATGATGCAGGTTATAAACTCCTTGTCGTTACTGAGACTCATCTAGATGATACAGTCAACGATGCAGAGGTTAAAATAGAAAACTATGTATTGAATAGAAGTGACCGCAAAGATAAGAAGTGTGGTGGTGTTGCATTATTCGTAAGAGATCTTCTTGGTTCACATACAAAGCAGAAATTCTCTAATGGAATGTGTGATTGTATTATTGTTAATATTGAAAAACTTAGATTGATGTACGTGGTGTGCTATCGACCGCCAAAATGTATCACCGAAAAATTTGCCGAAATGTTGCAAGTGATCAACACACGTTGCAAAGAACTTCAGAGTAAGTATCAATTGTATATAACTGGGGATTTCAACTTCCAATTCTTAAATGGCTAACGACAGTCTTGCCAGATGGAACTGGAAGCTTCGTACTATCCAGAACATTATCGGCCACTAGCGATGAAAAAGATCAGGCTCTCTCTCTAGTGCACATAATGGAAGAATTTTCAATAACCCAAATGATCTCTTCTCCTACGAGAAATGAAAATGTCTTAGACCTTTTCTGCGTAGAAAAAACACAATTGATCAAGCATATTGAAATCCAGGATACAATATTATCTGATCATAGGCTTGTTGAAACAATGACTCAGCTTGGCGAACGCGATTCCCATAGACCACAGAAAAATTCGCAAATAAACCATCTCCAGTCTACCTGACTTGAACTTACACGATATAGGATAAATCGGGACGGCTTGAGTGCAGAACTGTAGTCAGTAAACTGGGACGTACTTCTAAACAACTCAATAAAAAATGAAAGCATCAATGAGATATTTGAAAACATTTTGTTGGAAAAAGTGCTTGAAGTACCTTAGCCCGGCAAAAACAAAATTTCATAAAAGCCGATACCACAAATTCCGTAAGGGACTACTTAAGAACCTAGCAAACTTATCAAATGCCAGCAATCAACGAAGTTAGTACAACGCAAATCCTAGTGCAAAAAGAAGATATATGAGATAGAACGCCAGCTTGCAAGATCACACGATGAAGAAAAACAAGAAAAAGAAAGCCATACAAAAAGAAAAAGCAATAGCAAATATTTTTTTGCCTATGCATCACATCATTCCTCGATAAAATTGAAATTCGCGCTGCTGATGAATGATACAGGATCTATTGTTGAGGATGACCAGGATATGAGCAAAATGGTAATCCGTCAATATCAAAAAGTCTTTAGTAACAAAATTCAAAATCTTGAAATCCCAAGAATTGATTTAACTACAAACTACCTAACGGACTTCGAGTTCACACAACTAAGAATTTAACTAGCTATTGATGAACTTAGCGGCAACAATACAGCGGGACCGGATGATGTGCCTGCAGAAATCCTTAAGATGTATAAGCTAAGTATCTCTTTCCCCCTAACCTTATGTGACAAAAATCAATGGATGATGGAGTAACTCCACTCACCTACAAGCACGCGATTATTTCAGCTATTCCTAAAACTAGAAATAGCATGGATCCAGCCAACTATAGACCTGTCTCCCTGACCAGCCCCGTAGTGAAGACGTTTGAAAGGGTGTTTAGAAAACAACTAGTACATCATTTAGAAAGCAATAAGCTGCTTACATCAAATCAACATGGCTTTCGCGATAAACGGTCAACCACTTCGCAGCTGCTTGAGCATTATGACTCTATTCTCGATCTACTATGCCAAGACAAATGTGTGGACGTAATATATATAGATTTTGACAAACCATTCGTCAAAGTACACCATGGAATACTGCTACTGAAACTCTTCAAGAAGGGCAGCCGTAGAAAATATCTTAAATGGATCGAAGCTTCCCTGACGAACCGAACCCAAAGCGTAATTATAAATAATAAAGTGTCTAAGCCACCGCCGGTACTCAGTGGTGTCCCACTAGGCACCGTGCTTAGTATAATGCTCTTTCTCATCATGATACATGATATGGGGCACCAATGCAAGTTTTCCGTTCCCTCATCATTCGCTGATGACACGCGGATATTAGCAGCGGTACAATCAATGGCAAACGTTCGGAATGTGCAACTAGATCTCATCAGCATCTTTCACAGGACATCGGTAAACAAGATTAGATAGGCGGCAGTAGACGAACCAATAGGCCCATTCCCAAAGAGGCACCGCAACTTAAGTCCCGGCCATCTATGAGCTATTGCCATTATGTTAGTAAGATATAGAGAACTGGAGAAAAGAGAAAGAAAAAATGGGGAAGAATCCCTGTCAAAGAGACGATCATGAATGCACGCAAGCACGATCTAGAGCCGCTGATATGCGGAGCTTGGAGATGTCAAACTGTGTAGTTGGAACGAGAGAGAGAAGAAGACGGATTAAGCTGGCCTCGGAAGCTTTGACCGTTAGGAGTTTGCAAATCCTGGAGGAGGAGTTCTTAGCTGTGGAGGATGTCTCTCCCAATGACGATTTTTGAACGCGTTGACTGACTCCGCCTAACAACATCGGAAGGGAGTCTATTCCAAATGCTGACTATGACATAGGGAAAGAACTGCTGACTTAAGGTCGTTCTTCGAGCTTTATATGCTTGAGTTTTTGACCGTTGTTTTGCAAGCGATCATTGAGTTCTCTTTCAAAGAGTCCCGTTGTAGGAACGTCGTTGAAGCCATTCAAATACTTGAATATTTCTATTAGTTGCCCCTTGAGTTGTCTTTGCTCGAGAGAGATCAGACCCAGTTCCTTTAGGCGACATTCATACGGCTTGTTTTGCAGCTGAGATATCATTTTCGTTGCTCTGCGTTGGACTCTTTTCATGTTATGAATATCATTGCTCAAATGTGGCGACCAGAATTGAACAGCAAATTCTTAGTGTGGCCGCACTAATAATACCTTGTAGAAGGGAACGATGATATCTTTGGACTTGTATTTAAAATTTCTGGTGATGATTCCGAGTACTCTGCCTGCCCTTTTCACACTCTTGTCAACTTGCTGACTGTGTTGCACTTTGTTTATAATAGTGATTCCCAAGTCACGTTGTTGGCTGATAGCAGCCAATACCATCCCGTTCATTTTCAATGGGGTTGAAGGGTTCACCAGCCCTATGTGCATTACTAAGCATTTGTCGACATTAAAGTTCATCTGCCACGTTGTGCTCCATTCTATGAGGGGGTCAAGTTCTTGTTGGAGCTCGTTTTTTTTTTTTTGTGGCAGGATGACATAGTTTAGTATCGTCCGAAAATTTACTGATTTTACTACGGATGTTAAGATCGAGATCATTGATGTAAATTGAAAACAGAAGCGGGCCAAGCACGCTACCTTGTGGAACCCCTGATGATACTTGCGTCCAGGCGCTCGTCTCTCCATCAAGCTTCACTCGCTGCTGCAACATGTCCTTCAACGAATAAAAATTTGAACTTTTACGATACGGAAAAAACTTTTCCCTTACTGAATCTACGTCCTACATGATGAGAGATGGGAGCGAAATCGAGAGAAAGCAAATTTTAAGGGATCTAGGGGTGAGAATACAAGATAATGCCACTTTTGAACATCATGTTGCTCGAGTTGTTACCATAGGTAAGAGGCAGACACCTTGCTCACCTTGTGGAAACAACCGATACTGCCAATTATTGAATTCTGTTCACCTCATTAGATGGCAAGCGATCGGAAAGACTTAGAGCGCCTCAAGGCTATCCAGAGACCGAACAATGCAAAAATATGAGGCATGAAGGATTTAAACTATCACGAAAGACTGGCTCAACTTCAAATGTACTCAATTCAAAGGAGATTCGAGTGCATTACGATCGTATATATTTGGAAAATTTTAGAAAGGAATACTGTCGATGCCAATGGGCGAATCCAGGCCGTATTGGTCGCACTTGTGAAGTGCGAAGTCCGATCAAAACTGGAGGTGATGCGATAGCCACAAAGTATGCTAATAGCTTCGTGGTCCAAGGGACGAGATTATTCAACAAAATGCCTTGTCTCATTCGAAATGTCACCGGTATAGAGACTGCGAAATTTAAAAATTGGCTAATATACATGCTAATATATTTTCTATTGGCTTTATGAAAACTTCGTGTCAGCCAGCACAATACGAGACCAAGAGAAGAAAATTACATTGCGCACGAGTCCATTTTCTTCATAAAATCCCATCAATATTAGCAGCGTGCATTTTTTTTCGAAGATCAATACACAATAATGCTATGTGGCGCAAGGCTTTTTTGGCCAGGCAGGAAGTGGACTCGCAGACAGACAACAAAACACCGCATCATATTACAATAAAGCTTAGAGCGATGCTATTGTGTTGCAGGTAATTCGTTTGAAGGCAAATGATTGAGCATTCACTGAGCGGCGGCTGATGGTGCAGGCCCTTTTGAGAGATGTTTTCGAGAACTCTATCCACCCAAAAGAATTCCCGGTAATAAGCTTCTGGAGCCTCAGAAAAATTCCCAATGAGCCTCGAGACAGCAGTTAATTGCCTCCTCTCGCGTGGATGTTATGGAGGCGCAGC
>LQNS02000140.1:15868345-15881676 GCA_001587735.2 Parhyale hawaiensis
GAGAGCTGAAGTTGGGGAAGTTTCCCTGTTTCCCGCCTTCCTTGATTAGTTGGAAGAGAAAAACTTCAAAGCGAACCGGTCATTTGGCGGGTAACGGTCACCAAACTACCCCCAAGTTTAGTCTTTTAAGAAAGTGATCAGTTCAGCAGGGAATTATTCCCTATGAGCTCATTTAAATGTTGGTGAGGGTCTTTTTGTTCTCGCTGAGCAGGATTAGATGTTGTCATCAAGGTCTGTATATTTCACTTAATTTACGTTAATTGCCTAACTTTTGGGAGGCTAGAGTATTTTAAATCGTCGCAACAGCTCGTCGAAAGAACATTAAGCCTTGTGTTGATGTCACTTTCACTTTTTTCAAACAGTGAGTGATTTTTTTTTGCTAATATTGCAGCATTCACAATAGTAGATTACTTGCTAAATACCAAACTTAATCTTGGCAGTGCAGGAATAAGAAAATGTACTTGTATGAAAAGCTAGAGCGTATGAAATTCTCAAAACGCTGCAGTCTTAGTACCGATTGGCCTCATTGAAGTTTTAGGCTATTGGCGATAATTCATCACATCGGCGACTGGCGGGCACGCAACCCAGCGTCTCGGGTCCAGTACAACAGCACAGCCAAGGTAGAACTGGAAGAAGTTCTATGTACTCTCTAGCCAGTCTTTTTTGCTCGTAGTCATAAATGTGACGTCACAAGCAATGCAGTCATCATGAAGTAATGACAGCGCTAAGATAGCTCACGTAGCATGATAGCATATCAAGCAGTGTGCTTCTAACCTGGCCGTCGCTTTTCATACTGTAGAGTAACGTCTACAACGTACAATAGATACGGTCCTCTCCTTCTGGTTGGCTAACAGCAGGCCATTTTTATTCTTAGAGGTTACTACTACCATCTTTAGCTCATTGGGCTTAATGTAAGGCTGAGGCTTGTACTTGTGACACGTCTCTTTTCTAGATTTTACCCATTTTCGCGTAGGCGGTCGCCCTATAGCACTTGGCTTTTGCTTCAACGTAAGCGGAGTTTATTGTGATGCAAAAGACAAGTGCTATAGGGCGGCCGTGAAAATGAGAGGAATCTAGGGGAGAGACGTGTCGCAAGCACGGGCATCAGCAGCTGTTGCACTGTATGTAATGTGGAAATTTTTTCTCCCTACTCCACGTGTGCAGAGCCACCACGATGCTGGTTCCCTCCCGTTAAGTCTAGTTGACTAGAGAGTCAACGACAAATTAACCCACAGTGCATGTAACCACTGAGAGGTGGTTCATCTGGCATTCTTTTTTTACATAAGAGTCCAGCAAAATTATTAAATTCTATAACTGTCACATTTGTGGCATTTTGAGTGTGCCGCGGTATTTTGTTAATCAACCTAGCTCATTACTCGGGTAAAGCTGTTGACATATTTTGAAACCCCTGTTTTGCCGCCATCTCTACTTGGAATGCGAATCTTAAAGGTCCAGCCAGTCCTCTTAGAGGGTCTGGTGATAGTCCATTTCTTCACTGAAGCAATTATCCTTTCCAGAATATTCCAAACATATAAAATAATAAAAGCTATAAATCTTTGTTGTATATTGAATGCAAACGAAATTGAGCAAGTCTTTTGTGATTGTCGAAGTGTTGCATGCCTCAAATATGAAAAATAAATGATTTCGAACTCGTTATAATAGATAGGCTTATACAGGAACACACACAGCACAAGAAATTTTTATTGGTGAAAAGGACACCGAGTGGCAAAGCTACGACCGAATAGGCACAAGGATCAGGAAAAAATGTCCGTCTGTATATCTCGGACATAAGTAAACCTCTGAGACGTTAACAACTTTCTAAATTTTTTGGAGGTTAAAACAGCTCCACCTTGAGAACATAGGAGTGTTAAACATCTAATATTTCATCGCGTAAAAGTACTGTAGCACATTCAAGGAGAATAAAAATGAGAGTAATGTTAACATACCTCGCCACAGGTAGTTCTTTTTTCCTTGTACTTGGCATTCAAAGATGGAGGTAAGTCTTATATACAGGGTAGCATTAACTGTTTTCGATGTCTGAGCATCACTTGTGCTACGCGTGAAAAAAAGTTTGAAGCGCCCATACACTTTATGCCTTTCCCACGGTAATGGCTGTGGCTATGTAGTATTAGACAGTGGCGTCATTTTGCATTCTCCCGCTAAAGTCACCTAAAACTTTTTACAATTTCATGCCCTTTGTTAATTGATTATGATGTGGAAGGTAAAAATATCGCGTATTAATTTTGTATTTACTATTCCTTGTCATGTCGAACTTTACTTTGCTAATCTATTTTTTTACAGACAATTGGAAAATGCTTATCAAATGTAGATACATGCACAGTGCGAGCGTCGTTCAGTGACTGCACAGCATTCGTGTTTCATCAGCAAATGAAGAAGATTTTATATAGTTGCATCCATACTTCATGTCACTGATTGTACACTACAGATTCAAGCACGGTGCCGTGTGGTACTTCAGTAAGTACTTGATATGCTCATGATACTTTCTGAGGTAATGAATCACAGAATTCCCTGTTCGCAGCTCACTCAATACCGAGTTGAGGGATACAGTCTTGAAGCTACCGTCGTTCATGGAATTCATACGTATATGATGGCTAGGCCCTAGGCAGGCATCCAGTATACGTGTATAGGTATTATCACACAAATTTAGACTCCCCTATATAGACTAAAAGAACTTTGTGTTGAGTTCACAACACTTAATCTCATCTACTGAAGGTGAAATTTCCATGCAGCTGAGTGCATTTTATACACAATGCGTCTCTTTGACCAGAATTCCAGAGCCCTAAAGTCTTTAAGAGAGGTACTACGCTTCTTAGATTGACAAAAACTTTTCTGCTGCCGGACTCATTTTGTAGGATGGAAGCAGAGATTACTCTTGGTAACCTCACACCCCGTCCGACCTTTAGCAGGTTCCTGATCAGCTGCAGCCACGGTCTCGCTCCTGATTGCTTTCTCTTCGTCACGCACATTTTAATTACCATGTCGAGCCTGTGCTTTCTTTTGACAATGGAACTTGGCTCGTCGTGGCAATATAATCTGCTGTAGTAAGAGCCTCCTTACAGCTGGGGAATCATTTCCCCCCCCCCTCCCCCCATGCAGCTTCAGCGAGCGGCTGGAAACGTCAGGTGTCACTTCGAACTGGACCGCATGACTGGACAGTGAACAGGCTTGAAGCCTAGGACGTTGCTCGAAAAGTAACTCCATTTCGTCACCTTTACCGTACAACAAAACACAGACGAATTGAAAGATACATAATTCTCTTAATGCCTGCTGAACTTTCAGACTGTGCGATAGTTACGTAAATTTAAATTTCTAAGTTAATAGTCAGATCTGGAAAGGTATATATACACTATGTTGTAATTTAATTGTATACATGTTTTTCGGGTAATTAATTTTTCGTTTACGGCTAGAATAATGGTTGTAAACCATATTACATATTTTATATTATTGTACATGTCCTAATAACAGCTTCATTAGGATTTCCACTAAATTTTTACCAACGTATGGAATAAAACTTCATTCCTCTCAATTTTGGAACATTCATCTCTGATTCACTGAGTCAGGTGCATTTAGGGTGAGTTTGACTGGGGGTCGAAGTTAAGCCTTTGCGGCTTGACTTGTCCGACACTCCAGGCAGGTGCGGTGGCCTCGACTCGTTCAACTGAGTTACAGGCCTTAGCCCTGAATCGATAACCGTTCAGACTTAAAGACTTTCAGAAACTCAACCTTACTTCGTAAAAGGGAATTTTCAGCCGAAGATCAGGTGAACGAGGAAGTCACTCCACATGACCATTTACCAAGTTTTCCAATCCAAGTAGGGAAATTCATAATAAAAACATTTAATCATCCTATGTGCAGAGACTTTCTGGACACCCTATAGCATATGGTCTACTGACAGTATGTTAACTTAGGTTAGATAAGAGTAGGTTAGGATATGTTCGCTTTAGCTAAAACAGGTTGCTAACCTAAGTTACAGTCAAGCATATGATAACCGAATATCAGGTAGGTGATATCCTATACTGGGGCCAAAAAATCTTGAGTTTGTGTAATCAGATCCTAAGATCAAATACATTTGTTTGCAAGGAAAATAATATAAAATAAAATATAAATGAATAAATAAAAGTAAGAAATAAATAAATTTTCTCCTACTAAGTAGCTATGGTACATATATAGAGCACTTCCTATTCAATGTAGCTACGAAGCTTCTCACGTTGAAGCTGTTATATATCTGTTACTAATAAATCTAGTTTTGTGAGCTTTGGTAAAAATATAAAACGTTTATGACTGGCAGTAACAACATATGTGTTTGGTTGAACTATTAATCTGGTCACATTTGTATAGAGATTTTTCCTTGGGTACAGATGTACTTTATACACCACTCTGTATAATATAGCAATGTCAGTTTGCGTAAGCCCGCTGGTGGTTGAGTTTCGAGGATGAAGAGGGAGAAGGGGTGGTCGGTGGAATACTTCGTCGCTCTTTGGGAAGTTGACTTGAAGCAGTCAACAAAGGCGACCGACTAGACAAATAACGTCTAGTAGGGTTCCTAACATGAGCTAGCAGCACCATCCATCGTAGAATTGTGTGCACATTTTTCAGGCTTCGCAATGGATTTGGATGTTTCAACCATCTTGAAAAGAAGCAACTTACGATGGCAAAGCGCTTTTAATTACACGTTTTTGTGACACCACAAAAAGCTTAATCTCTCTCCAGCAAAGAGCTTTACGTGTTGTATGCAACCAAGTGCATTGCAGAGCCTGTGAAAAAAAAAAAAAAAACTCAAGTACATGGAAATATCAGCCTAAGAGAATGCACTTGGATAATTTTGAACTGAGACTTTGTCTCACTCAATATGCAGTATACGTAGGTATGGAATTACACGGGTTTAGCAACAGTAGGCTTGGATAGAGTCACAGTCACCTCACGTTACCTGCAGGTAACTGAAGCTATTAAGGATTGAATTGCCAGTGCAATTTGTGTTCGAAACCCATCAGTGTACTAGACGAATGTGAAAAATTCTTTGAATGTAGTATCGTCTAAACTTTGGATACATAGCAAAGTGTTTTATATTTGCTGGGTTTCCTTTCTTAATACTCATTTTCGCGATACTTGCGTATCAGATTATTGGTAGCCTCATAGCTGCAGTAAGTTGATTCAATATGCAGAAGTTTCACTTCAGCCATCAGGATAAGTGTCAGATTATTATTATCATTGTAATAATAATCCCCGCATATTAAAGATATTAGAAGGCAACGGTGAATGACACCTAATATCCTCAATCAAGCATCTTTATTTGGTGCCGTGAATTGAACTTGAAAATACGAAGATGCAAAGATGAACAGTCTAAATCCGGGCCGCAGCCAACGACAGTAATCGGCTGCCAGCCACCCATCTCCGACCGGCCCAATTTTTGCCAACTTGTCCAATCCAGCGCAGTTTTGTCGTATTTCTTTCAGAATGTGACATGGGGAGAGACATAAACTCTGCTGCTAAATAAGATGAATAAAATATGCGTAGCCCATAAAGACGGCTGTTCATTTAAGTGCTACTTTACCCGTTAATATTATAAACTAGAGCACTCTTAGAGCACATACCTCCGCCAAGGAAGACAACTTTAACGAAAAATTTTTATTGGTTCTGAAACTCAGATTTCCTTTCCATCAGTACCAAAAATGCTTTTTGACAGTAAAAACAGCTTCTGTAATTTTCCTGAAGATCCGTTGGTAACTTTTCGAGTCATCTTCTGACAAAATTTAGACAAACATTAGTCAAACACACAAACGAACAAATCCACCATAACCAAAATTTCAATCATTTTTGTCTTACAACACTTCTAGCAATTCAGGTAAATTTCATAAAGATCCTAACAAACTTTTACTTAACAGCTCATGTAACATTCATAAAAGTCTGTCCATAACTTTTTGAGCAATGGCATAGAGAAAACAAAGATAAAAAAAAAAATCAATGGATGAACGGATCTTCACCATAAGTTAATCATCTGTTCTTCCTAACACACCTAACAATCCCCGTAAATAACTTTTTGAGTTATATTGGGGCACACAGACAGACAAAGAGACAGACAAAACTACTCGACAAAAACATAACCTCCTTGGCGGAGGTAATAATGCAATGTGATGGTGCTGCAGCTACAAAGGATACAATGCACATGCCTGTGTGATATGATATTTTAATAGCCTTGAAAACGACCAATTATAAAGGTAGTAATTGTATCTCTCTTAAATTGATTGTAAATATTTGTGCTGCAGGTATAGGCTTACAGGCCCCAGAAGAGTATACGGCTGCAGTCGACCACAAATCGTCGAGAGAGATGGTGCTATGGTGCTAATGGCAGAAGGTTCCATACGACAACCTGCGCTCCCCGACCCTCCCCAAAGGTCAAGCGCCACGAAGAACTTCCCTAGCAAGAAGCGAGGTGTGAACCAGAGGCCTTGAGTATCAATATCAGAAGCTTTAAGCAGGGTTCACACGATCAGTATGTAGTGACAGTAAATTTACTGGCACTATTGAGTATTGACAGTATCGAGAACACACAATCAATAATATACTGTCAGTGTTTCCATCAGTAGTTGCTTAGATTCCGTAGGAAGTGGTTGGTGGTGTCTGCTCTATCAGCTGAAATGAAAAAAAAATCAATAAATAAAAAATAGAAAAAATGAGGTTGGCGCTGCAATAATTGTTTTGTTAGAGGAAAAGAGACAAAATCGAAAAAAATGGGCGAAGGAGCGGATTATAAAAAAGTGAGATGTACTAGCATGTTAATTTATTAAATGAAATGAAAGTCACGGAAATGGAAAACTTTCATAGCTACTTCTGAATAAATGAAGACGTCTATAAAAAAACTTTTGAATATTAGCCACGCCTGTACTGACAAGAATACTGTGGTTGCGTTTAGACGATCAGTAGAGTAGTTTCCATCAATTCAAGAATCCCAAATACTGATGAGATTTCTGAGCACTTTTGATCTTGTCAGTATTTTCATCAGTTCATCAGCACACCGTTTACACGATCAGTATACAGTTAGTATTCCTCAATACTATCAGCAATACTGATCGTGTGAACGCGCTTTGAGTCTGCTGCAACTGCGGGTAGCATTATTGTCAGTATATCTCCTGTACTGCAGAATTATAAGGAACACTCACGTGTATCTGAGCTGGGTGTACACTTCTGACGGTCGAGATATACGTAGGTCTCTTGAACGCGTTCACTCATTCACTCGTTCGAATGTGTTACTCAGTTGTGAAACAGCAGAAGAGTGTACTGTTTTCTGAGTTTTATTTCCCCAGAATTTGAGGAAATCTCCGTATTTTGCCTAGTGACGCCTGCCGAGGAAACAGATTTGACAGCTAACATTTTAATAACTTTTGTGGGATACACAAAGTTGTGTTGACAACGACGCTACCAAGCATGCGAATGAGAAACGCTTTCAAAAGACCAACGTATAGACAGCGCTTAAAACACAAGTTCCATATGGAACTTTTAAAATTTTGAAACCGTATGGATCCGAAATCCTTTTTCTTCATCGAAAAAGGAAGGCACCGTGAAAAAAAAAAACGGAAAACTATAATGACAGACAAAAACTAGAATGCCTCGTGGCGTAAGACCATCACCCGCAGTAGGAGCAAATTTCATCGCCATCATTTTTGGTGGCCGACTAATCCTAGTTCTTTGGCGTGGTCACAGCGAAGGCAGCCCACCAAACTCCCTGCAAAAAATCATAAACATAGCTCAACTCCTTCGACCTTTTTTGGGGAGTTTGGGTGGAGAGCAAATTTCATCGACGTCATTTTTTTATGGCCAGCTAGGCCTAGATGTGACGTGGGTCACATCTAGGGCAACCCACCAAACTTCCTAGAAAAAATTATGAAAACTGCTCAACTCCTTCGACCACTTTTTGGGTGGACAGACATACATATATATATTTATATATATACTTGTAGATGGGGGTTTAGGATTTTCCCATTAGCCTACCAAAATGCCGTTGGGCTGACAAAATTTTTGGTAGGTTAATGAACTGGTGAGCTAGTAGGGCCAATCAAAGATTGGCTAAGTAAGGCCAATCAAAGATTAACGTTAAGTAACAAATAGCTAACAACAATGAGCTTTTACAACGCTAACTTTGGGGTTAGGAAGGCAAGGATTGGTTCTCCTAATGTTCAAAATACGTTAAAACACTCAAATACCCCTAAAATACAATATAATAGACGAACCAGTCTTTGCCTTCCTAACCACAAGGTTCTCGGGGTAAGAGCTCATTGTGGAAGGGCTTCTGTAATAGGGTGGTAGTCGCTAGTGTTGGTGGATGGCAGAATCTAAGCGCGCTTTTACTATCGAGAAGAGGGAGGAAGTGCGCCGTGGAGTTTTCCGAGATAGTTAAATACTGGGAGTCAATCCCGTAGATATTTTGAAAATGTTCTATGGTGAGGATTTTTAAAGATGTTTTATCTGATTTATGAGATTATGCATTAATATATGTATTTACTTAAATCTTCAACGAAAAAATTATCACCTCTCTCACTTCGTTTGCCGGTGATGTATAGAAAAAAGAGAAATGATCCGCGAAGAAGCACTAACAAATGCACACGTCAAAGTAAGAAAATAGTCTTTGCTAAATGTCAAACAGCTACTATGCTCATAAACGTCTTATTTTTACGTTAAAGTAGACATTAGTTTAAATTTACTTCAGTATCAGATCTGACACTTTTCTGCTTTCTAACCGTCAGTATATTTCACGGTACTTTTATAAATAGTGAAAGAAGTTATTACTTTTAGTTCCCAAGATTTAGATCCAAATTGCGGTTTCTTGTAACTAAGATTCACATGTTCACGGTCAGCGAGGCCTTTAAAGAACAAAATTTCCTCGCGTCGCTGACTCTAAAGTTCTTCCAACCTTGACGGCCATAGGACAGATAAATAACTCGGAGAAGTAATGATTGCATGGTTGTGATGTATAATATTCATGCTGTAGAAGACAGACGTGACACTCCTAACACGCCCCACAGATGATGGAGGTGGGGTGAGAAAAAAAGATAAATTCCTTTCAGAGCTGAACAGAGTTGCAATACTAAGTTTCAGTTGAATAATCTAAGTCAGTTGTTCCTTTTCTAAGCTTAGCACCCTTAGAAAATTTTTGTTATTTTCTCCCTACAAAAAAATACCTCATCTGACGATTAAGAATTAAATCTACACCGAATTTGTTAACACATTTATGTATTAAACTTTGTTTTATCCAAGAATTCTTGCTTTGTAAAAGGTGAGCTCATACCTCCATTGCAGAGGTGCGAACGCCTCTGGCTGAGAATCCCTGACAAAAGTGATAGCGCAGATTGGTGCCTCAAGGGATTACCCCCAAATCGAGTTATCTTCGTATACCATTTTCATCAGTCTCCAGGACACTTACATTCTGTATACTGGTGTCTGATGCTGAGAGTACGTTCTGCAGTTGGCAGGTTGGAAATGTACATCACACGGTGAAACCCGTTCAGTTAGCTTCGTTTGATACGTCATCACGTTAGAGTTTGATTGTTGATGTCTGTTGAAGAAGCTACATGCAGATGGTAGCAGAGCACACCAGCGAGAAAAGATTTGCACAATCCGAGAAAACTTCCAGTGGCTTACGTGATGTCACTCCATGACATTTGAAATTCCTCAGTTCTTAAAATTTGAAGTTAAAAGCTTTATTACGACCTTTAATTCAATTTAAATAAAAACACAATAACAATAATAGCTTGTCGGAGAATTCGGTTTATCAAAATTTCCTTTATTCTGCCTGTAGTTTCACGAGAACAGTTCATGCGGATACCATTGCCAGAACCGCAGCAGACCGCAGCATTGCCAGAACCGCAGCATAACGCTTCCTTTCTACAACCTCTAACCCTTTGCTTCAGTATCAGATTTTATCAAGTCGTAGGAATAAAAGTATTTGGAACAGTACAAATATACTGCAGAATGAGACGCAGGACAAAGACTCGACAGCAGCGGCGGCACTTCCATTCACCGCCACACGGCCGCTGGAGCAGAGGAGCTCTTACTTAGGTAGCGCGCCGCCCCCCACTCTATAGGAGAAAGCAATCGAATAAAGTGTTTAAATGAGCATAGCATGCAGATAGCATCATCTGTAGCATCAAGTTATTGACTGGGCTCCATTAAATATGTAGTTAAATGCTTCCGAAATGCACAGGTTCCTTTCGTTCAAGCATCGTAAGATTGCCCATTGATCGTGTAGCGAAGACCATTAGCATAAAGCTCCACACGTGGATATTGGCCCCACGCTGCGATTTGCTTGCTTTCGATGTTTTCAGCCGTAGTATTGGCATAATAATTCCTTGTCTGCTGCCGAGCTGCCCTGTACGATATTCGTGAACGCTCTCGAGGTCGTAAAGTGAGACGATTGTTGCATGGCTCTCTCGTCTTCCTGGTGCTGTTCTTGGGAAAAAATTCTAAATGTTTTTGGGGAGGAAAATTTTAGGTGAAGTTGCTTCGTATCTGAGCTGAAGTTTATCAAACTTGAGTACGAGTTTGTATAATCGTGAACAGCGAGCAAGAACGATACTTTGAAGTTATTAAGTTTGCTCGAAGAGCACATTTTGGGGTGAAAAGCTTCCTTGAATAACGATGCAGTTTTGTGAGTACCAAAGACGAGCGAAATGTATCGACGTTATTTATCAGGCGTTTTTAGTTTGGTCTAAACTAGACGTTACGGGAGGCTGAAGGTGAGCTAAGTGTGTCAGTATTGTCATGTTTTAAGGTCTGTGCTTTTTATTAAAAGATCCTTTGTTTTTTTTCAGAAGTTCCCACCCCTGAAGGAGAAAACGACTCAGTTTTGTTCAGTTTTCTTTTTGAAACGCAGAGCAACCAGTTGTTTGCTAAAAAAAAAATCTTCCTAGTTCATGTATCTTGGATGTCTTCACATGTTCTACCACGTACGCAATGCACATCACACGACCGTGGAAATTGTAGCACATAACTAATTTTTTTTATCTTTGCAATTTTACGTCTTTTCCCGTTGACACGAAGTGACCAGCGTTTGCAGAAGCCATTTGTTTGCACGCTCTAGCTAAGCGCAGGGTTGTTTCCGCAGTTAAAGTTTTAAAAGAATATCAAGCGAGCTCGAAGCGTGCAACAACGCACGAAGTTGCGATATGACGAGAGAAGTTCGCAACCATCAACAAACATGGAAGAGTGCGGACATATTTTTATGATAGTGTGGATAAGAGTTAAAGTCACATTCACGTACGTCTACCAGAAATATAGCGCTTGATACCAGAATCCCTTTGAAGCGAAGTCAGTTGCTGTCGCAGTCTTGCAATATTTTTCTTTTTAGCCGGGCTTTCACAGTCTGGCCAATACAAGCTAAAAAAAAACGAAATAGGTTCCTGCCCTGAACTTAAGCTAACAGGGCTAAATTTTACTACAACTCCATGACTTCTTTCCACTCAGCCATTATAGTTGGTCTATCAGTCGCACGTTTGGCAGCACATTCTCTCTCTTGAGCAAGCTCAGTTTTTTACAGATATAAGTATTTTCACTCAGCTTGAATAATTTTGTTAGTATGAGTTGACAGTTACAAAGTGCATTGTTAGCGAAATTTAATAACAAGTTACAAATGAGTTTAAATAATGTCAGAGATGAGGTGCTACTCTTAGAGAGTCACTTATGTTGTTTTATTTCCGATGCACCTGAGTATATGCTCATCTGACCTCGTAAAACTCTATGTGTTCCTTGTATTAATATAGTACAACTATCGCACCCAGTTTCCCTGTTATAGTATGCAAATATCACACCCAGTTTCCCTGTTATAGTATGCAAATATCGCACAAAGCTTCCCTGTTATAGTATGCAAATCTCACACCCAGTTTTCCTGCTATAATATGTAAATACCGCACCCAGTTTCCCCGCTATAGTATGCAAATATTGCACCCAGTTTCCCTGCTGTAGAATGCAAATATCGCATCCAATTTCCCTGCTATAGTATGCAAATATCGCACCCAGTTTCCCTGCTATAATATGTAAATACCGCACCCAGTTTCCCCGCTATAGTATGCAAATATTGCACCCAGTTTCCCTGCTATAGTATACAAATATAGCGCCCAGTTTCCCTGCTGTAGAATGCAAATATCGCATCCAATTTCCCTGCTATAGTATGCAAATATCGCACCCAGTTTCCCTGCTGTAGAATGCGAATATCGCACCCAATTTCCGTGCTATAGTATGCAAATATCGCACCCTGTTTCCCTGCTGTAGAATGCAAATATCGCATCCAGTTTCCCTACTATAAAATGCAAATATCACACCAAGTTTCCCTGCTATAAAATGCAAATATCGCACCCAGTTTCCTTGCTGTAGAATGCAAATATTGCACCCGCTTTCCCTGCTATAGAGTGCAAATATCGCACCCAGTTTCCCTGTTATAGTATACAAATATAGCACCCAGTTTCCCTGCTATAGAGTGCAAATATCGCACCCAGTTTTTCTGTTATAGTATACAAATATAGCACCCAGTTTCCTTGCTATAGTAAGCATATATCGCACCCAGTTTCCCTGCTATAAAATGCAAATATCGCACCCAGTTTCCCTGCTGTAGAATGCAAATATCGCACCCAGTTTCCCTGCTGTAGAATGCAAATATCGCATCCAGTTTCCCTACTATAAAATGCAAATTTCACACCCAGTTTCCCTGCTATAAAATGCAAATATCGTACCCAGTTTCCCTGCTGTAGAATGCAAATATTACACCCGGTTTCCCTGCTGTAGAATCTAAATATTGCACCCAGTTTCCCTGTTTACATCCAAACGTTGCCTCAGTTTTCCACCAAAATGAAGTCACCGGAATGTTTATATTTAGATGCGAACTATTTTCTACTGGGGCATTTGGAATATCATTCAGTAGATGATATGATATATACCTAGTACGTCTTGTAGAAAAAAAATTTGCATCTTCTACGAAGGAAAAGGATATATGATGTACCGCTGTAGAATGCGAGTGTTTGCCTCTGAATCAGTCATTATCGGCTGGTTCAGTCTACTGCACGGGTCATCCCTTCCTCCAAAAGTCTACACGACATACCGGCATTTTCTCTCATTACCTTTCCTAGTAAATCCTGGCTTAACCTGACACGACCGATGCAATTTTTATATCATCAGCTGATGATAATAAGAGAATAAATTCCCTGTATACCACGGTATTATTTGAAAGGCTTGACCTAAGACGCTCTCCTGACACCTGACCGAAATCAAGGCGTTGTTGGAATGCTGGGAGTCCAGACACGCTCTGGTGGAGCCCTGCTGTGGCATTC
>LQNS02000140.1:15888827-15911497 GCA_001587735.2 Parhyale hawaiensis
GACTAGGCAGTCGGATTAGTTAAGTTGGCTCTCGGCTGCTAGCGGCAACGAAAGTTGTTACGTGGGCACCGAGCTTTAGGCTAAACTAAGATATTTGGTAAAGCGTAGTTTAGGTTTGCTACATATTGGACTGGACAATATAAGGCAACCGTGGAATGTTCAGGGGACCTGCTAGTAACAGTATCTATAATAAACTATGTAAATCGCTTTTATCCAGGTCAAGATTATGTTACTTTCTGAAGTAGTATTAATGTCACATAAGTGAAAGTTGGTGCCCTGAAAAACTACTGCTGGGTACGTAAACTAACCAAATTTTGCTTGAATTCATACAATATCTTGAAGGGTAGGAATTATTCTGTATTTTGAACAATTTTTGAACTGTCAGTCGCTTCATCGTCTTCAATAAATGTCAAGCGTCATTTTCTGGGTATTTTTAGAAACCTGCAGTAAGTGATCTACAGTTAAATTGGTTCACAATACCTGGAAGCAAAGAATGCAACGGGAGCACTCAATAGGACTGAAATGAAACATAGCCGTGACCGCACGTAGCAAGTTTACATCACATCGGCGAGTCGAAGTATTTAGGTGTGGGACCTCAGGCCTTCGTATATTGTTTTCTGAAACATATCACCCTATTTTTTCGATTTATTTCATTCAATCTCCCGCTCATGGCTGGCCAGCTATTTGAGCTGCAAAAAAGCGAAAAATGTTGCCGCTAAGTACAGAAAGTTCGAGCAATAGGCTGACTGTTACTGTGGTTTCTCTCGCATACAGAAATGGCTATAATTATAATGGTCCTCATATTTGTTGGTAAAGAATATATATATTCTGTGAAGAGCACTGTGAACTGAATATGAAGTGTAAATAAGGCTTCAATCAAGAAAAAGAAGGTAAATCAGGTCACCGAAAGGAAACAAATTCGGCGCTAGTGCTGTGAAAGTTTCCACCAGCATGCAATGCAATTTTCTATAAGTAATTGCTAAATTAGTATATATTATCTTAATTTATTTATACGCTAGAGAGGAATTACGCATTTTAAGACGATTTTTCAGGTTAAATTAAGTGAAATACTCCTAGGCTGCTCAGCCATAGATTCGTCGATGATGATGTCATTTTTTGGTGCTAATTTTTCGTGAGTCCTCCCGTTAGGCTCTTTGCTTCCTGCACAATACAGAAAAATTCATGATTTTTAGAATGTTGCATACATACAATCGCCATTTGCTTACATTACGCACCTAATTGTGTTTTTCAAGGCCACCAACTTTCAATTATGTGAGATTCATACAACTTAAGAATTTAAAAAAATCTTGACCTGTAATAAAGCGTTTTGTGGTTTAAATAAATAAAGAAACAGAAACACAACGGGTAATATATTGTGGAGACGGCGGACAAAATTTTCCAGAGCATTTCATCATTCAGGTTTTCTACGCAGTTTGTAGATGTGTTGAATAGACACTAACACTAAATATTCATTACATTACTTCTCTACCAAGTCTGGAGCAGTCGTCGAGAATTTTGTGTAGCACAGTATGTTGTTGATACGAGTCAGTCAACGATCACTATGTGTGATACCACCCGCCTCAGCTGTTCAACAGATATCCGGTCGGCACACGTCACTGGTGACAGCCGAAGTTTTCTGCTTGCGGCGGCAGACAGCCATGGAAGCATGAATTGAATCAGGAGGCTCAGTTTGCAGACGGTGCTGCGCTTGTTGCTGACTTGGGCGAGAGCAAAAACTTCCAAGATTAGTCCAAGAGTTTGGTCGAGCGAGTGAAAAAGGAAGTGGATGTTGGTCTGAGTCGTGTAATGAGATGCTCAGGGAGCGTTTTTCCGCTCCGTAACTTTCATTTCTACTTTCCGCTCGACTTCCTACTTGACCTGACATAATATACTGGGAGACTCCCATCATCACCCCCGCTGGTACTGTCACCTCCAGGCGCGCTTGCTCTAAGGTAGATAATTAGCGACGAGCTTTATACGCAACCGTGTTTTTTCCCCTCAAATTCGCTGTTTATTGCCGAGAGGAGTAAACGACGGTAATAGTCGGCCGTTGTGTAGGCGGCTAACAAAATTTATTGCTCAGTAAATTAGGTACTTGTGAGGCTTATGAAATTATCACACAGGAGAGTTATGCGTACGCCAAAGGGAAGGAGAGAAGAGGTAGAAAGAGTGGCGTGCATGCAATTAATAGACACATTGTAATAAACGGCACAAGTTTAAATATATTACATAAAATATACTTTAGCAAACATTTCTGTTTCTACTCGGGTATGGATGGACCAGATGCTGGTTTATACCTCTGTGCCAGGCCGCATGCGATGTTTAAAATGTCGCTTCTTTCGTAGTATCGGATTAGATTTAGATGTGTAGCATGAGGGTTGTGTCTTGCTCTCCAGCACAACTATCATTCGATTGCTCATCAATCAGTAACATTAAGGGCATACTACCTCCATCAGTCTACCACATGCTTCGACAAAACATCTACAGGTTTGTCAATTGTTATCCGTGGAAAAATCCACAAGGACAAGAACCAAGTCTTCGATGGTCTCTGACGATCCATATGGGAACTAAATATTTTGTCAGGTTGTGATCAGCTGCTGCATTGTTTCGTGACAATAATAGTGTCAAGTGGTGTGCAATTTTTATGCTTTTCGCTTTACAAGGTTTTTCAGGATTTGTGTCTTACCGCAATGCCAATAGTTTTCATATGAGCATGAGTTCCGGTTGACAAACAGTGTAGTGAATTCAGTAAGGCAGATTTTTTTGTCACAATACAATATATAATATAAAATAACTGCATATGAATGCGTGAATGAAACACGCAATTTTTCAGGGTAAAGTTCTGTGCTAAGCACCACTAAAGCCAAAACTGGCGAGTCCTTGTTTATTCAGGCTGCAATGCTCAAAGCTATGAAACATTTATGGAAAGAGTCATATAAAGGCTATGAAACTTTTTCTTTCTGGACGTTGAACCTTACCGCCATCTGCCACTCGATAAAGAAAAATTCACATTGTTACTGTGTTTTTCCGACTAGACAGTCCCCAAACAACGGTCAGAAATTTGAAACATCGGCAAGAAAGAAACATAAAAACGCAGCCGCATCAGTCGGTCCAAATGCTACTCAATTAATTTTTCATTTAAAGACCTACTTGACCTACTGTCTGCATCAAAAATGTTTGTTATAGGCTCACTACCGGGCAAAATAAACTCGCGTAAAGTTTAAATAAAGTTTTTTCTAATTGAGGAACTAAACGCTTTTTTTTTGTTAAAATTAGTTTAAGTCCAGAATTACAATACAGTAAAACAATGCCGTACGCTATCATACAAAATTGAAATGCTTAAAATTAGTTCAATGATCGCTTCTAATGCAGTTGCATCGCACGACTCTGGTGTCCCCTGGAAGCTTACCATTGCTTAAAAATAGATATAATTTCATTTTTTTGTTATGAACGGTAATATTTTACTTTCCGGTAATGGTAGACTTAATCTACCTACACCTCGGACATCGCTCAGTTATTAGCCAATGGCCGGACCCTGTTGCCTCCGTTGCCGGTTCGGTGTTGCCTCGTAGCGGGGCGCAGCAAACCTCAGACCACGTCTTAGAATTTACATATTAGGATTGGTTGGAGGCCCGTGGCTTGTAAACAAAGAGTTTGCGTAATACACCTCTTCGTTATTCAGGGTGCGAGAGCGGATTCTGCTATGAGAGATGCATTGGTCTCGCGAGGTTGATCTTCCATTCAATGTGAAACAAGGGCGGCAAAAGCGGCTAAATCCACTCTGGTAACATATTATTCCCATCGTGTAAACAATTACCGTGAGTATCAATTCATTATAAGTAGCCAAGCTTCACTGCAAACAACATCAAGATAATTTTTTCGAAGTTACCAGTAGCATATAGAAAACTGTCCCCAGTGTACAATCGGCTGTTATGTCCACATGGGCAAAATTGTTGTTGTAGCCGAGAGTTGAAATAAAAAATACTATAGTCAGGCTTCAGCTTGCATGGTCTCACCGGCAGTGAACCACTTAAGCTGAAGAAGGCATAAGCCGCTCTGATATATGATAGCCGTAACGGCATTTAGATAATCAAACTACAATGGGGCGTAAATAAATAAATTAATCTTGGAGAACGACGCCGGCAGTATCAGAAAATACAACAGAAGCGAAAGGAAAAATGGCCCGTCTCCAAAATGAGAGGAAAGATGTGAAGCTCGAGCTACTACTTCTAGTGAAGAGTGTCTCTACTGCAAGCCAACGGCGCAGGAAGCGGATGCCGATGGAATTAGCTGGAATTAAATCCTGCACTCTCAATACCTCAACTTCGGCAGCCAACCTGGCTGAATATCAGTCTGACAGCCAGTTTCCCGGTGCAATTTAATGGCCTGCACCACATCAATTAGTTACTGAAGTACAAGGTGGCTCCCAGAACTCGTTAGCAGAAAAATTAACCTTTAAGACGGGAGAGAAACTTAGGCGAGTTGTCAATTGGATACCGACTGCTATATTCATTGAGTTCTCTATAGAATTGGAAATATAAATTTTGTACTTTTAGAGAGCATGTGCAGCTAAGGCAGTTAAAGAAAAACATGAGCTTGATATTGCCCCCCCCCTTCTCTGACGTCACCAGCCAGGAACTACGGCACTCACACTCGTTGGCTTATATGGGAATTAGCGAGCGTTCGCTCTCCAGCGTTTATGTATTGCGAGATGTGAATCTGACTTTTTTGGTGTGGATGTTCCTTTTGGTTGCTGCTCAGGAAGGTCGATACGTGAACTCCAGGATCTTTTTAGCATTTTAGCATTTAGCATTATTGTCATAAGCAATATATTTATTTATCCCAAGTCTTTTTCAGAACGTATTATTTCATTGCGCTCCAAAAAGCATAGCCAAAATCTAAAACCTGTACAATTATTTCAGCTGGGGAATGTATGAGAGACCTAAACATCACGCACCGCTCAGTGCATCCTGCTGACACTAAGTGAAGCTGTGCTTTTGCATGCATCCAAGTCTTCTGTCAGTTCTATTGTGGTAATATTCAGGGCTGCTGCAGTTTTTATCTTCAAAACATCTTTCTTTAATATGAAGGTCTTCCACAACGACCATCATCCTGCAAGTTAAAATATTAAGTTTTGAATTTTGCAAACCACCTTCGAACAAACAACTCATGCGCGCACAACCTCATAACCATGTACTCCACAGATGTTCCGGAATATTTTGTATAATTTTCACCTGTTTTGATGTGACGAGCATTTTCATTTGACTATAAAATATTTCTCAATGAATTTGTAGTGACGAGAAAGGGCATACGAAATTAAAGATAATCTAGATTTAATTATGAAAATTAAGACACGCTTTACCCATCTAAGCATTTTCAGGGGCCTAATTAAATAGCCTCAGTGTAAACACAGCTGTATTATAGATGTTGTCGGAAACACAAACTTTCAAGATCAAAATTTTTCGAACAACTTAGTAGTTTTTTCATCATGAATTGGCTGCTTCACTGTTGAACTGGGCATTCATTTTTTTTAATTCATTTTGCTTCTGTATAGTCTATGGTACTTCGGATCTTTTACTTCTCTTGTTTTTCTTCGTGCTGCAAGTTTCTCAAGCGACGCAGCCTCCATTCCAGTCTTTCATTATCCATTCTGCATTTTTTGACTGAATTTCTTAGCCGCCGCTGCAACTTCTTGCAGAGGAGAAGTCATCTATTTTTAACTCATCATTGTCACCGAAGTTTGATATATACTGGAGTCGCCACTGCTTGCAGCCGAGCTGCGTAGTTGAACATCTATAAGAGTTTGATAAGTTGTTCTCTACGCAGTGCTCTGTGTTGCTTGACTGTCAAACAGACTTAGAATTCGTAATTTTGCTAACAGGAAGATATTCTACAGCACAGAGCTTACTTGGCAGCGGCCACGAATATAATTTATTAAATAGAAAATCAAGCCTGCAGGCCCCATACATGCTTTGCTCGTAAAATAAGGGCCAAAAGTGAAAACAGTGAAGATGTTTCAGCATAATTTTTTGCTGCTGTTTTCATCAGCGCAGGTGAACTAGAAAACAAATAAAAAGGTAAATAAAAAATGAACAAATACATAAATAGACAACTACGGCTTTGTCCTTATTCTAGTGTTACATTATGTATACAGTTACCCTGCATAAAAACTTCTGGACTAACGACCACGTTCAACTTCATTCACATCTCGTCCACTTTTTGCAAATAACTACAACTTGCTTTGAGGATGTAACACGACGAAAGAGTTACTTCTCTAAGTCAAACCTTGCAATTGTACAGTATGATTGTTATGAAGCCAAAGGTATATTGTCCTTTCTTGCCCACAGCAGGAGTTTAAAATACTCTTCAGCAACCTACAGCATAATTGAAATGAACGTTACGCTTTATACATCTGCCTCAGCTTCTGATATAACGGCTGCCCTCCAAATGAGAGGCCGCCTATGGTTTTCAGTTGGCCGCCTCTAAGATTCTCAGTTGGCCGCCTATAAGGTTCTCAGTTGGAGTTGAGAGCTTAGCCTCTGGCGAGCTTCATCGCAACCGCTAAAACGAGCGGATATCGAGCATTGAGGAGGCTCAGTCTAAAGGGCTCTGTAAAGGCCCTGGAAGCTTTTGAGTGGCTGCTGCATTTCCTTATTATCATATGATGGAAGGCTACACATATCTCTCGGCCCCGGTAGCCAATATGCAACCATTGTGACATTTTACTGTCTATAAGCGTGGGAGCTTGCATATATTACTGTGCAGAGACTGGAATCTGTAAAGTGTTGCTATATAGCTACGTTCTGCAGTGTTCATAGCTAAGCCGTACATATACTGTATCTAGGGAAATCAACGCAAATTTCAAAAGTGAAGCAGCTTTTATAGTTTAACACCTATGCCTGTCATCGGAGCTGACATCCTTTTCTATCCAAGCGCACAATATTGTGTACTAAAGTTAAATAAATAATCTGTTATCGTTTGAATTCGGCTACAGTATTTAAAGCACCGTAGTATTGAAATGTTCGGGTGTGTTAAACATACAGAGTTGCATTGTGTACAGGCTTATAGACAAACACAGTTACAGATGCTATTGGAAACAAACGGTGGCGGAGCGGCTGCGTCAGTAGTATCGCGTACGCTGCTGTACTCCCTTCACACGCCACAGGGAGCAGCTTCTCTTCTTCAAAAAATAGCCTTCAGTCGGACTTGCCTGCAGGACGAGACTGAGTTCTCTCTGCTATAATTTTTTGCTCGGCTCCTCGAAGAAATCTCTACGCAATTATTGGTTGCAGCTGCAGACCGCTTGCTCCGGACATGCTGCAGCAGCCTATCTGCCTTTCAGAGCCGAAGGCGCGCTGCACTAGAGAGAAGACCTATTGTAAACCGCATTTTATAAAACTGCTATGACATTTCTTACGTGTGGCCAACACCGAGCTTCATGCTTTCTGCCGTCATCTCTCGCTACTTCCTCTATATATAATCAAGTACCCGTTCCCGTCGTAACTCTTGCTTTCGTGGCAATGATAAAGAACAACATTTCCAACTAGAATGCTGCTGAAGTCGTGCTGTGCGGTAGGCAAGAGTAGCGGCCTTCTTCCTTCTGGATAAGAACAGATCGTTTCGTCTCCAAACGCGGCAAGTTTGGCTTGGCCAAAAGCTCACTTGAAGCCCGGGCTGCTCTTTGTTCAAGACCACTTGAAGAAACCGGATGAATTTTGGAAGAGTTGTTTTAAGACTGACGAGGGGGAAAGAAAAGTGTACTGCGGCCAGATGCAAACTCTTCACGGTTGGAAGAGATTGGTCTGGTTTCATGTATTGCAGAGGGATGAGGCTAGACCGAGCATGTGAAGGGATGACAATATAAATGCTTAAGGGGTTTAACATTACGGAAATCGTAGTCCTCCAACTAGTAACCCTCTCTTATACATTGCAAAAGACACTTATTGGTCCTGCTGGAGCTCAGCAAGTGCAATCTCACTAAGTGATATAAAAGCACGAGCCTCGGGTGCAATTTTACTGAGATTTTCGCTACTGAAAGAATGAGATCTAAACGCCTTAGTGAATTTGACACTTTGTGGAGTTGCTAGCCGTTGCTGAGGCTCAATTATGATTCCAACAAATTGTAAGATTTTATTTTGACAAAGGGCAGGCGTAAAAAAGACATTGGCGAAAACAGGCATCACTTCTCCGATAAAATGAAGTATAGTATAAAAAAAAAACACTGCCTGGACAATCGAAAACGAAACGCTTTCGAGAATGCGGGAGGTGCACCACCCAGCAACTGTCCAGCAATTGCAGTTACACCTGAGCACAACAAGCGACGAGTTATTCCTTCCAGTATTCCCTTTGTATACAACTCCGAAACAGGCAAAGCAGAGGAGTTGCTAACAATAGTGTGCATGGTGCTGACATGCTGCAAGAATTCATTCGCACTGGGGCATTTCTTTGATTGCTTTATTTGATTAATTTCAGCCATTGCATATCTATATATGTTTGAAATCTGTGGTATATTTAATATAAGTATAAATATTTTCCAAACTGTAAAAGTTGTTTTTGAACTCTATGTCACATTTTCTTTTCCTAAAACGAATCTTTAAGCAGGAAAATTTCTCCTCGACAGTTACAATTTAAGCGCGCTATGAAGCGAAGAATGGGCTCGAGTCTGAGGTTTAAGAGCGTTGCTAGTCCATGACGTGTAAATTTAACTATGCACGACGCTTTCCATTGGCCGAGCGTATCGCTCATATTGCATTAAGACTGGAAAGTACCGAAATTTTCTTATGGTGTTTAGAAGGTTCAATGGAATTTATTGAGGAAGCGTACCCTACGATGAAAGTTTGAGACGCTGAGTAGGCCGAGCCTGGATGAAATGGTGCTCCGTAGTGGAGACGCTATTAGATAAATGAATTCTGGGAAGGTCTGTAGGTTTCAAACTTTTTACTTGTCTAGTACCAGAACAAGTGAGTCGGTTGTAGCCGCGATCTTTGCGCAAGTAAAACTACTCGCTCCCTATGTCGGGGACCCGCCTTGACAACTCTGTTTCTCGGTCATCTCGTGCAAAGACTCGCATCTTCCTCTCTCATTTGTTTTTGCTGCAGCAGCCATTTTTAATCTTCTTGCACAGCTCATCAAATTGCAATATCATGGCTTATTCCGTAGCATTTGCCGCTTGTATTACGGAAAATCAGCCAACACCGCATTCTAGCGTCGACAATCATTTAAAATTCTGACTAGGTATGGATCAGTGACTTACTATTTTTAGAGTTTCCTCATAGCAAACTGCGTGAACATTTGCAAACAACGTTCTTGGTATAATTTGAATTGCTTTCCACATCTCTTTTAAACAAGAAAGTGTCAAGCTTGCGCTACAAATGTATCAAACTTGTCACCTACAAATTTAAATAATAGGCTGTAGTTATAATTTTCGTTGCGATCACATGCGCTCCAACTTCGTCAATATTGGAGAAAAAACTCGTCATCGTTTCAAAATTACAAATTTTCTCCCAAAATTACACGATATAAGTAAGTTTTTTTTCATCAGAACTTAAAATGTCTAATTAATGATGCAAAGAAGTTTTTCTACAGTTTTATGATAGGCGGTTGAGGAACTGCTTGTTTACTCTCTGTGTCAGTATCTGCTGCAAAATTATTCAATTAATGTAAAAACTCTAAATTTAGCACTGTTGTGCGCCTAATTTTTTGGCACTCAAGCAACGCTACAATAATTACATATGTTAATTTATATTTTCTTTGCTTCTGCCGTACTGCGAGCTTTGTTTGTTTTAGTTTTGATGCCGCCATTCATATGTTAATGAATATTTCGTATATTCCTTTTCATGGTCACATAAACCTGTGCTTCTTTTCTTTTAAAATGAATTAAATGTATTTGACTTTTCATTTTATAGCCTGCAATTCAAAATTCGAATGTTTAGTTTAATTTTGATTACATTGTTTATTCAACGCTTATTGAACTTGCATACATAATTTATTAGTTTCCATTCTTTACCATTTATTTTGAGTCACTTGCTTACTTCCCAACTATTAGCCTCAAATATATATATATATATATATATCAATATTATTCATTATATTAAAAAATGTCGCTCTAAAAGATCGAGTGACTTAGCATATACCCATTTAAAGGAAAAATATTATAATATGATACCACCTTTTTGCATGCTTTCGTATATGAAGACCGGCCTACTGTTTGGGATGCTCACCCGACTTTCGTTAAAACGAGCAGCCGATAATCTGGTTTATCGGGGAACATCGCACAAAGTAGACGGTCAGACCGCTGCTAAGAAACCACCCACGGGTATGTTTCTATCAATGTATATTCAAAATCTGCCGCGTAAGGGGAGGACGGCGATTAGCAAGCTATCGAAGTATTGGTTTTGGATACAGAAAAAGGAAGCGCAAAGCCGACGGTAGCTTACTTCGGAAGAGGAAATTTTTCATCTTCTTGATGACCTTCTATCTTTGTTAAAGGCGAGTGAGTAATGTTGAGCTTCCTTTAAATTCTAATAGTTTAGAACGTGACTTAATAATTTTGAAATAGAGTAGAGAAGAGGGCGACTTGCTCAGGTTGCAAAGTTACATAGGGAGAGAGATAAAAAAGAAAAAGTTGGAAGACAGCGAACCTGTGATGGCAAGATCTACATGAAGCGACTTTGTATTTCAACATTCTCGTGAAGCCTCTTCACCAGTATAGGTATGATCTCTTTTTCTGGTAACAACCATTTCACAGGGTCAGTGTTCATGCTTGTGGTCTTGATTCTAATATAGGGTGGGCCAAAAGTTATTTTACCATTTTCAAAATTTACCACACGAAAACTATATAAGATAAAAATTTTTAATGAACTGCAAGTGGAATAAAAATATCGGAAGTTTTTTTTGTGAAACAACTTGCTTCAATTATCGTTCATTATTATTCAAGCACATACGAACTCTTTTGTGTGTATTTTGCACAACACATCTCCGTATATTTGGTGAAATATGTTGCGATTTCTTTGATAATATTCGGTTTCAGCTTATGAAGAGTGTTTGAATTATTTGCAAAGACTTTATCCTGTAAATATGCCTGGAGCAAAATTTTTGGAGGAGTGAAATCCGGCGACCAAGGTGGCCTAGGAATGTCGCCAATGCGTGATGTAAGTCGGCTTGGAGATGCTCTCCTTAGCAATGTCTCTCTCTCTCACTTTATCTCTCTGTACCACTTAAACATTTAATACCATTTCTTTCTTGACTAGGAATTTAGGAAAATTCTCAAAAAAACTGCTGATATCTTTTGTCATTTTCTGCTTAAATGCAGGGAATTTTTCTGTACAGAGAGAGACAAAAGAGTTAGATATTGTGAAGGAGTGCAGGCCAACCAATTTCAGGCTTTGACATACAGTGGCCACCTTGATTGCCGGATATAACTCCTCCATTTTTATTTTTCCTCGATATTTACAGGATAAAGTTTTTGCAAATAGTCCTAGCACTCTTCATAAGCTGAAACAGAATTTAATCTGAGAAATTCGCAACATTTCACCAAATGTACTGAGATGTGTGACACAAAATGCACAGAAAAGAGTTCGTATGTGCTTGGATAATAATGGACGACATTTGAAGGAATTTGTTTTAGAGTAAAAACTTTCAGTATTTTTTTCACTTTATTATTATTATTAAATCACACCAGACTGGCGACGTAGGAACAGAAAAACTCCATGAAGTTAATAAACCCAAACGCAACCAGCCCAGCGGGTGGAGAAAACAAAAGACTGAAAAAAAAAGATCCGAGATCACAGAATAGCTCTGTGTACAGATCGTTTAAAGCTGCCAATACCAGCACCAGCAAAGACAGAGCCATCAAGACCATTTCAAACACCCACAAACGATGGAAAAAAACGAACGGGAATACTGGCCCGTACGGCATCGTAACGGTTCCAAGGCAAACTCATGAAGAGCACCAGTCCGCCGAGTATACCTCACCCGAACAAATGGATTCGGAAGAAACTCCGACAGTGGATGACTGGGGCAGTTACAGATTTTATACAAAAAACAGACCCCACCAACTCTGCAACGATGCGCCAGATCACAGGGCACAACACCACCCAGCATGAACGCTCATCGACAAACCACTTTGTCAAGCGAACACAGATGGCAATCGGCAGCAGAACCCCAGACTACAGAGCACTACTAAAGAAGAGGGAGGACAAAGCAATTAAAGCAACAACGTGTCAGTTCTATCAAGCAAAACATCCTCCGAGCACGCCTCATAAGACCAATTTTCTGCGATCCACGTGAGGCAACCGAATGAATGTGGGGCTCAAACGTCAACTTTGATCAAAATTGACACCCAAGATTACCAAGTCATCAACCACAGGAAGTGATACACCATTCAGCATGAGTGCAGGAAAAGGAGGTCCACTGTACGCGACCTGGACACGAGCATAGTCTTAGTCTTGCCCGCATTTAGCATCATCCCCCACCTAGAACACCAGGAATCAATCATTTCTAAATCATGCTGAATAGATTCCGAAACTTCTAATCTATCACTAGGCTTTTCGCAAACAGCCATCAAAGTAACATCATCAGCGTAACCAACAAGTAAATTATTAACATGATGAAACAGATCCGCCGTATATACAATGAACAACAGAGGCCCCAGAACACTACCCTGTGGGACACCGGAAACCAAATCCAAAAACTCACTCCTCTTCCCATCAACAACTACGCAATGACGTCTGTCAGATAAAAATTGACTATTTACCGCGAGAACTGAACCACCAATACCCATTAATCTCAGCTTATGGAGCAGCCCAAGGTGATTCACGCGATCTAAAGCAGCACTAAAGTCAAGCTGTACCAACCTTGCCTTATGACCCCTATCAAGAGCCAACTGCAACACATGAGAAATGTGAAGCAGAGCATCACAGGTTCCCAAGCCCTTACGAAAACCATACTGTATTGGGGGAAGGACATCCTGCTTTTCAAGAAAGCAACCCAATCTTGACGCAACCAACCTCTCATAAAATTTCGACAAAACAGGTGTGATCGTGATGGGTCTATAATCAGAGGTACGTGATGGAACCGAGCTATTTGGAACAGGCGTCACATAGGCAACACGCCAGCACTCTAGAAAAGAACCCAGCCGCAACATTCGACGGAATACGGAAGCAAGCGGGGCTGCGAGCACAGGGCCCTCATAGGGGGCCAGGTCAAGAAGAAGACGGTACACTTCAGAGGATCTGAAAGCAAAACCGGAGAACCTCGGCTCGGGATCACATGCTAAAGGAATGCGCACCCGGTCCCGGCTCTGCTTCCCATCAAAGTAGCGCAACAAAAGGTCCGCCNTTCAAGGTGGACCACCACTTATGTGGGCTAACAGACGAGGCTAACAACTCCCTGGACCTCAAATTGTGCTCCCTCTCAGCTTCCTCATAAGTAGCACCAGCCAGACGCCGCTGTTCCCTGAAAAGCTGAAAGTCAACAGCAGACTGGCCAGTACGCCAACGAGCATAAGCCTCTCGCTTTAACTGGTGCGCTCTCCTACAGGCATCATCAAATCAGGGCTCATCGCCCGTCCTAACCGTTATGAAGCGGGAAGGGACATGTCGGAGAGAAGCCGATCCAAAGTAGACCCAGGATCAGGAGACCCTCTCACAACACCCCAAGGTAGCGCAAGGATGGCACCAGAGACAGCATCCCAATTCACTCTGGACTTCAAAAATATTTCACGCCTAACAGTGACTCTGGGGACCCGCTGACGAATCTGCAGAGTCGCAGATAGGACACTATGGTCCGAGGAACCAATGGGAGACACCACTGAGACTGCAATCAGATCAGAAACATTGGTCATCAGTAGGTCAAGAACACCTCCTAACAAATGGGTAAGACCTTCCACAAATTGCTCACAACCAGAGGCACTCGCGAAGTCGAAGGCGGCATAACCATGACAATCAGTCCTCCGAGAGCCTAACCATTCCACATGGTGACAATGAAAGTCACCCATAAAGGCAAAGGCAGAACGCCTATCTGAGGACTGAATCCTAGCCATTGCATCCAGGAGACAATCAAAGACTCTATCATCAGCAGATGGGCTGCGTTATACTAAGAACAAATAAAAATTCCTGACTGAGCCACAGAGTCGTAGCACAATCATCTCGCAGCCTGGAGACTCATATTCACTCTGCATGGACACAACAACACCCTTTCGAACGTAACCAGTCAAACCCCTACATCCAAGGCAAGAGTCTCGCAACCGCAGCACTGGCTTTTCAAAGTTCGGGATCATCAGCTCAGAAACATCGCGATGGCTTAAGACGAGCGTCTTCGAAGATAGCACAAGGTCATAATTGGAAGAGGCTACAGCTAGTTCAGCCAAATTACCATACAAACCACGAACATTAGTGCACATGATCCGGCAGGAGCGAGACCCAAAACCACGAGGACCGGGGTTCTCTTCCGGATATCTAGTTATCAGGCACGCAAAGAACAATAAATAAACATACACCATAAGTAAAGGGAATCGTCAAATAATTACAAAAAAGCTAATCGACGGTCATGATAGTAACGAGAGCGGCCAGCTATCCACGCGCCCCAGACCCTGCCATCACCAGTACGGGCTTTGGCCGAAAAGAGGAAGAAGAGAAAGGAAAATAAAAGAGCATCAGGTGGTACTACCCGAGGGAAGGAAGAGAGGAGCAGACTGCGGAACCCTGAGTACCCAGCTATGGAACCAGCCTGTTCATCTCCTCTCAGGGATGTCGTTGGACCAAAAAAGGTCTTATCCGCCTTTAAAGTGGCATTTAATCCAACTCAGGGGCTACCCAGAGCCCCAAACCCAAAGCCAGCTCATACAAACACAGCGGCATCCGGTGGCCGGACAATGGGGGCGGCCTGATAACGTACGCGCAGGCCACGCGTTACTTCCAGCTTACTAGAAATTTTTATCTTTTATAAGTCTCTGCGTAGTAAATTTTCAAAATGGTAAAGTGACTTTTCGCCCACCCCATATAAGGAGGGTGCATTGCATCCGTTGTTGCTACATCTTGATTATCCGATAAGATACAATTTCGGTAAACATGTACAAATGTATATATGAAGTTCTCTCTTTCAGATCGGTTTTGACTACAGTAAAAAAAAAAAATAGATAAACATCTGCTTAAAGTTAATTGCAAAAAAGTCAGTGCATAACTAGTGGACACATGCGTGAAAAATCTTCAAGCTATAATTGATATGTTTGCTTAATATAGGCCGGTGCGGAAGGACTCGGAAGGGTTGAGCGGAGGCCTTGAGCCCGTGGCGGTGGCTCCTGAATCGCATAGATGAGTCTTCTCTCTCCATTGGTAGCATGTGTTTGTTACTGAGGCTGTAGTAGTCTTATTCTTCTTTTACGTTCCCTATCCAGTCTTCTTTTTTCACGTGCGTTTTCCATAGTGAGAGGCAGAAGTAGATTCTTGTCCTGAGTAAAACACGGCAAGAAACTTGAATGCTACTCCAGTCAGTTTTTATGCAATTTGAGCGTACCGTAACCATGATACTGTCTTTCAAGCTGAAATATCTGCTTCATTGAGGCGCTGAAATTTTGGCCTATGTTTCTGAGAAAGCGGACACAATTTCCTTTTATAATAAAATGCTTCGAGGGTTTATTTATATATGTTCCTCGTGTCCGCATATTAATGAAATAGATAGGCGAAAAAAATTTCCAGGTTGTAGATTTCGCAATCAAGTTTTGTTTCCATGGAGATCGATGACCAGGTTGCAGAAGAAGGCAATAGTGAGATCCTTTTCCCTTTATTATCTGAATGCATTTCTTGCGACGTTGGAGATTTTGGCGATCTTGTTCCATTCTGATGCAATTCAGTAGGCATGTTGAAGAAGATGGCTAAATTGAGAATATTTATCGTTATCAGCATTTAATGCAGTTCTTGCTCTTCCGGCTTCTCTTGCCGTTCCCGTGGAGTCTGATATTCATTACTGTTTCTCTAAATCAACATTGTATTTTCTTTCTGTTCATGATTAACACATTCAGTAGATAATCAACGAAGGGTAGTGGAAGCGATTTTATTCGGTGAAGCAGGCTTAGTAATTCCTTACTCCAACTTGCTGTCTTCTTTTCTAGAAGGATTTTTCTCGTGGGCGCAAAAATTTCCTTCTGCTAAATTATATCACTGTATATTCCGGATACGCATTGAAAATTAAATTTAGTGATGTTTCAGCGCTTACTAATATAGTTAATTTTTTCGCATGTCATCTAAGGGAAGGAAGGAGTATAATGAAGACGAATTGACGTGCACTGCTCAGTAAAAAACAAGCATCTTTCACGATAACTTGAGTTGGCCGTCGTAACGTTTTCCTCTAAATGCAGGTTAGTAGCAAAAGTGCACGCTGCTGTTGAAGTGCCATCACGAATTTCTCGCTAGGATTTTTGACAGAGCGGGCCCTCTAGTAAATAAATAAATACATCAAGCGTTTTAATGTATCGGGATAGCTGTTGTCTCAGTCTTAGCTATGATACGTTAGCGACAGATATGTGTCAAGCTGCTCGCAAACTATGCAAAGTCAATTTTTATTGATATACGATTGAATAGAGAGTACAAGTAGAAATGGATTCTACGGTAAGAAACGATTTTTGCCCTAGCCCTCAATGGCCGGATACCTCGACTAACAGACAAAAAAAACAGAATTCTATAAAGAGGAATCACTGGAAGAAAGACATGCAGCTGTATCACACTAAGCCATGACTATGCCAGCATCGCTCGAATAGATGATCTGCTAGCACGTGTCATTTGCTTCTACTTCAAGCACCTATTACGCTACCTTTTTATGAACGTTGAACTTGGTAGTTGCTTTGCAAAATTTAGATTCTACATTACCTATCTACAGATTCTATTGCTCTGTGTTCGTATAATTAATGTCTACGCTTGTCGTTTGTTCAATCAGGGGTCGAATTTCTACCTATTTTATCCGCTTACACGAGGAGCAACACGAAATATGAATAAAATCTGCACACTGGTTTTTGTTTTAGTTTTGATGACATATGCATACGATCTCTAGCTCCACTGTTAATTTAAACACTTAACAGATAATTATATTGTATGGAAGCTTAATCTGTTTAGAAAATAGCACGTATGCATCTTAGGGACATCGTAAATCTATGTAGATTATTACTAATTAAACGTAGGGCAACAGGCAGACCAAGTGGTTGATTCCCATGGAATAAGCGAAGCCTGGGTCTTTGCTCTCTCTGAACCGCTGCCTTCGTATCTGCCAGTGCCACCGTCTCTCGGCCGTCCCAGAAGCTGCTTTACAGTTTTAGCTTCTGGAGCGGCCCACAATTCTATTAGAGTATCTACCAATTCTCCCGTGCCGCCGGGCTTGGATGAAATGAAATGTTAGCTAAGATAAACTTGCTCTTTCTTCTAATGTATTTTTTTTTCATTCACTGGCTCTTTCAGTTTCACTCAAGCTGAAGCTTCCATCAACACTGCGTTAGACAAGTGAGGAAAGTGCTACATACCGAACCGTGGGTAATTACGGCCAGCAGCAGTAGCAGCTGGTGAGCTTTACACACTGCCACAAAACACATTGTACTAGCTATTCGAGATTGCACACTACAAAAAATGTGCTGTCGCAGAGCGGGCTATTCGTACGGGACTTCATTGTCCGAGCTACTGGCTCAGTGAGCGTGTGAAGAAGATGCAGATGGATATTGGGCGCCCAGAACTGAAGAGAACACGCGAGCAAACTGTTGCCCAGTCAATCCTGACCCTTGAGCTTTTAAGGCCTATCCGGAGATCGTCATAATTATTTTGGCCTGATTACAGATATTGAATTGATATTCTTAGGAGAATAGAAGAAAATTGATAGTTACCTCTGCAAGGAGGTTATGTTTTTGTTGAGTTTGTCGGTTTGGCTGTCTGTCTCTCATCAAGATAACTACAAAATTTATGGACGGATCTTTATAAAATTTACAAGGGCTGTTTGGCATGTTAGGAGGACCAGATAGTTAACTTTTAATGAAGATTCGTTCAATCGTTTGTTTGTTTGTATTTTTTGTGGCAATATAACTCGAAAAGTTATGAACGAATCTTTATAAAATTTACACAATTTTTGGTAATGTTACGAACAGTAAATGATCAATTTTTTAAAACGATATTTTTGATTATTTGTCTGTCTTCATGTTTAATTTTATGTTTTTACAACAAAATGACCCAAAAAATTATAAGCGGATCTCTAAGAAATTTGCAGGGATTTTTATAAATTTCAAAAATACAAATGACAAAATTTTAGCGATGGTCGGGTAATCCCTGTGTGCGTTTGACTCTCTGTCAGAATTTAATTCAGACAGTTATGGACGGATATTCACGAAATTTGCAGGAGTTGTTAGAAATTTTAAGTTAAGAGGCACAATTGACAAAATATTGGTGATGATCAATTCTTCTTGTTTGTGCGTTTGACTGTTGCTTGTCATGTTTTTTAGGATGTAGTTCAAAAAGTTACGGACGCATCTTCAAGAAAATTATAGAAACTCTTATTAATGCCAAGCGTCACAATTGCACTAATTCTAGTGAAGATAAAAGGGAAATCCTGGTTTCAGGATCAATTTGATGTTTTCGTTAACACTGCTTTGCTTGGGGGACGTATGCACTCTCAGAGTCCTCCAGCTTACTGATGCATGATGAGTCACCTCTTTACTCTCCATGTTAATGCCTTATTTTGTAGGTAGCGCAGTCCTTTTTATTTATTGTGCGGAGACTGTGCACGTGTTCAAAATTGCTACGCTGAAAGAAAACGAATCATCCACAGTGGAAATGTTACCTACGTTCAGAATGTAAGCAACTTTTCTCGCAGAGTATAAGCCTGCTAATCAAAAGTGGATCGCTACTTTAAACTCAATGAATTTATTAACAAAACTTGGACTTTAGTTATGCAATACGCTGCAGCGTTACTTTCCTCCACCCTGTGATGACCGTGCCGCCAGTCTCATCCATTGTTACACGCTGCATGGTCAGCCGAAACAACAGCGTCCTGACGCGGCACAATACTGGAGGCGTGAGTTATTCGCTGCTGCACGCCTGGGGTCGACTACACTCCTAAATATTCAGCAGGTTTGTCAGATCCAAACGCCACTCGGTTATGGAAGACGCGTGTGCGAGGTTTTGGGTCGGCCTGCGAACACCCGATATTTAGATGCTGTAAACTATTACAGTCATATTTGTACAGAGTGATAACTCATGGCATTATCACTCGTGTGCTTCATGTTACTTTATCTTTTTTTTTTAAATTAAGTTAGTCATACAACGATGGATAATTCACGAGAGCTTATTGGCATCGGCACAGATTTTGAAAATGTACAGAGCGGCTCAACAGGCCACCGTTCGCAATACTTGCAGTTGAAGATAATGCCATAATGTCTAGCAGCGGCCTCGCTAACCAGCTCCGTCTCCGCATCCAATGGACTCTAATTCAGATAAACCGCTCAAAACTAGGATGATGGAAAGGAGATCAGTACGCTGGAAGGGCTGGGCATCATCTGTTTGGATCTAGTCCAGGCTGTCCGCTGCTTCAGTGGTACGTTGAACTTACTGGAGGTAGTGAAGGTCAGAAGTTTCATAATATACGTGCGCTCTGGGCATAAGAACATCAACAACTGGGGCTTCATGCTCTGTGTGCATCCAATCTGCTGAGTTAGAGAAATATTTTTTCAATCCGATTCAAATTGCAGATCAAGGCACACTTACATTAAAAAATAGCTTGCTTTCAAGAAGAACGTACGTGATAATCTCTTTTCGGTTTGGCAACAAATATGATAACGCTAACTATGGACTACTTACAAACTGGAAGGTGAAAGAAAACCCTTCAAAACGTTATACCTATTTCACTTTCTATTGGCATTCATATCTTTTCTAGAGTTATCTCTAGAAAGTTTCCGTATAACTTAGCTTTTAAATTGAGCCCCGACTTCAAAGAAGATCTAATTTTTTCTAACTAATTTGGGTAGCTTTTTGTAGATACTTCATGAGCGCATCAAGCACGCGCGCAACTTGACCTCCTCTGCACTCCAACATTGACTCACCGGACGCTTGGAATTCTCTTAAATCAATTCACTTTATCTCTTTCGCTACGTGAGACTTGATCTCCACGTCCATAGTTTCTGACGTAGGTAACAGTAGGTTTATACGTCATATATCATTGCTCAGCGAAAAGGTTAAGGAGTACAACGCAACACGTAGAGAATCACTTGCTGTTGACCTGCCGATGCAGTCGATATGTTGCAGGTAATATATTAAAGCTTGCAACGCTCATCCAAATTTGTTTTTAAATTTATATCCTGCTTTATTACATTTTTAAACCCAATCAGTTGCTGGTACATTTTCATTCATCCCAGTCGAGCGCTGCCGATAGGTGTCGCGCCCGCCTGAACCAATGCAACGCTTTAATATTAGACCGGTTTTTGACGAGCAATTGCATTCTTTATTTGTAGCTTTGTTCCACCTTGAAAATAGAATGAAAAAAAAAAACTTGGTAAAAGTTACTTTGCAAAAGAGCTCAACTATAGTGCCAAATATAATGATACTAGTGTGCTCGCGCTGTCAGAATGACAGCGAAGAATTTGTGTTGATCCTGCTTCCTTAACAATGCTTTCTTCCTTCATACAATGGCCACCTTTAAAGTTCATGCAGATGAGGTTTCACGGCTTCATAATTACTCATCAGCGACACTCTTATAACTTTCTCTGACATGAAAAAAATTAATCACTACTGCAGGCAGTTCAGCAACACTAAAATGAATTGATTCGATTTGGTATCAGAGCTACCATAGATGTCATATTTGTCCGATAGATTTTTGGTTATTGAAAGCTGTCTCGTCGACACTTGCATGAAAGTTGGAAGAATAGCAGATGCAACGAAATCATGTGTAGGAAGAAACTACGAATCAAGATGCATGAGAGTGCCAATAGAAGCTTCAGAGGCGATTCTTTGTGGCGAAGTTCTGTGCGTGAATACAACCACAAGTTGCAGAAACAACCAAATTAATGTCCACGTGACAAGCAAAAACGTGGTCGTCGCACGGAAACTCGGTCTTGGTTGTGTTCACCACCAAAAGTCACAACTTCATTTTTAGTGCGCTTGTCGGTCTTGGTTGTGACGTCACATGTGTTTATTTACAAAGTGAAGTTCATTGTGCGGAATAGAATTGAATTTTTATGCGGCTGCAAAATATTGTTTATGATTATATGTTATTTTAGGCTGACGTTCACATCAAAACAGCGTGATTGAAGACTGTGATTGCTTATAGAGCGGAGTGGATATTTCTTTGTTAACAAGATGACTTTGTCGTGTTTGTCAAGAGAGGGCGCTGAATACCATCTCATGTCCTTGTGGCTACTCTAGTTGCTCGCCAATAGAACCATAACTTTGTTTATGGTTGCATAGTTTTGGTTGTTCTCGGAGAAACGCCTCCTCTTTCTTCAGTGCTGTGATTTCAACTTCGGCAATGCAAGAACGGCATTCAGACATAGATCAACCTATACTTTGCCACAGTTTCGATATATGGCGAAGGCTATACTCATACAAATCAGACTAAGCCTTCGATATCTTCATTGTTTGAATTTCAACTGTCGCTGATTAAGATACGCTTGCCAGCATCTGCAACCTGGCCTATTTTCTACCAATCAGTTTTCAATGAAGCCTGACAGTATGATCATGGACAACCTCCACAGGTCAGTAACGGAAGATGGGGAAGTTGTGCCAGACTTGAGGGTATGCGCCACGCCCCTAAATTTCCAGATTTGAGACGTCACAATTGCGTCACGCCACTGTTGCAGGGGGAATCTTTTATATTTCCGCAGCGGCGTGACGTAATTTTGACGTCACACTTCTGGAAATTTTAGGGGCATAGCCTAGCGCATCCGCTCAAATCTGACACAACCATCTTCTGTAAGTGAACTGCGCAGCCACCAGCCTGGGCTAATTTCCGCCTTTCTGTTCTGTTAAAGCGTGAAAGAAAATGGATAAAATGAACAGTTAAATAGATAAATACATATTGTTCTCTATTATGTTGTAGCTTGTAGATGTAGATAGATAAATTATAACCCTTCTCGTTGTTGTCTTTGATAATACGATAATATAGCGGGTGTCCCTCAGTAATGTTGCATTTTTAGAAGATAATGATAAATATTTTCAGTCTTCCAGATTACCTTCAGTGTTTCCAAATAATTTCTTTCTAACACTCTCTTTGCAGGATGTGAGTATTAATCTTAGTGAGGAGCGGGGGTTCTTTCTCGTCAAAGGAAAAGAAAAGAAACATTCAAAACTAGAGCACGCTGAGAGTGCATACCTCCGCCAAGTAAGGCAGCGGCGACGAAAAACTCAAATCGGCTCTGAAACCATGATTTTCTTTATATTCAACACCAAAATCAGATCATTTGTGCCTCTTAGTAATGTTAACAGTGTCCGTAATTTTCTTGGGGATCCATTCTTAATATTTTGAGTTATGCTGCTAACACACTTCAACAAACATAAGTCAAATACATGAACGGCCAAACCGATCATCACCAAAATTTAATCAATTATGTCTTTCAACATTACTAACAATTCTTGAAAATTTCATAAAGATCCATTCATAATTTTTTGAGTAATTGCGCTATCAAACATAAAATTAAACACAGCGACAAACAA
>LQNS02000140.1:15911510-15925294 GCA_001587735.2 Parhyale hawaiensis
ACAAAACGAAATAACAGTCATCACAAAAATTTAGTCATTTACTCTCTGTAATAAACGCAACAACTCATGTAAATTTAATGAAAATCAGTCCATTACTTTTTAGGTTAGGGCACTAACAAATAATAAGCAGGCAGACAAACAAACAAACAAACAAACAAACAAACGGAAAGATCTTCACCAGAAGTTATTTGTCTGTTTCTCCTAATATACCTAACAATATCTGCAAATTTCGTCAAAAACAGTCTATAACTTAATGAATTATCTTGATGACAGACAGACAGACAGAGTAACAGACAGACAGACAAAGCCGACGAAAACATAACCTCCTTGGCGGAGGTAACTACATTTCAGTAATGGGACCCCGGTACTATATGTCACATGGTCGTCACTGTTGTTACGGCTGAGTGTAGCAGTTGCGTAGACTAAATTCCAACACCGCTGGGGAACTACAGGTTCTTCTGTTTGCGGTCTCATCAGCGATGCAGATAGCCAATACTGCCTGCAATACTGTACTTTTTGAGGAGACCATTGGTGCATCAACTGCGACACTAGAGCAAGCATTGTGCGCCGAATAGCGACCCGTATCGTGTCATCTAATTTGCTCCCTAAGGTGCAGATCGATCACACAGCACTGGGACTCTGCAGACTGCCTGCACGCAGTGTTCTAGTTAGCAAAGTTACTAATGCTGTGGTTATTACAATATTGAAGTTTTCAAGGCAGAACGATCGTTTTTTTGTGCTATATGCCACACATATCTACGTCTTTGAATTCCCGAAACGAAACTAATGTAGGTATTGTAGATAATACATTTTAACATCTTGCTATGACGATGTCTACCGTGTTTTTGCGTGACTCATATTTTACGTAGCCCAAGGAGTATAGTATGAAATGTAAGAATTAATTTTTTGAATGTCCCTCTACTCGTCCAAACAGACTAAACTAAATGTTTAAGATCGAGTAACATTGCATGGAGCTCTGCTTTACTCATTAGCAGCAAGCAATAATTAATAATTAATTAATAATTAATTGCAGACACTTTAAAAATCTAGAAAAGCCTGAAGCTCTAACTTAAGGGTTGATTCTTAATATTTTCGTGTCCTCTTTCACATCAGCGTTCTATGCATCTGCTTAGTCGTACATGAATGTTTGTTTATTGACAAGCTTGAAATAGAGGAACGTGTGTTGAGGCAGTAGATGGAAATGAAAGTTATGACTAGTGAGATGTTACATAAAAACGTTTCCAGCGCTAGATGACGCTCCAGTTAAGTTTCGCTAGTAAATCGTAAACAAGAGACAATGTTTGTTTAAACACTTGGTAAGGAAAGAGCACAGTATTTACGAGCATAATTAACTCATGCAGTTACGCGAGAAGTCTGCTTGTTAGGTAAAAAAAAAATAATATTTTAAGGTTACGAATTAAGAGTTTCAAAGTTGACACGCTGCCCTGACAGGCGCAATTATGCATATGCTTCTTTGATCATTACTTTCGAAAAGTAGTGATATATTTTGTAGTTTTCCGAACTCAGAACACATCCCAGTAAATTAGTTACCAGATTACAAGGGCGCTAACATTACGTAATACATATTATCACATGCAGGAAGAATAAAGAAAAGCAGTATCACTAAATCTCTCATATATAATAGTGCTTTGAAGCTTTAAACCGAAGCAGTGTCTCAGATGCATCTAGGATATTAGTGCACTCCTGAGTCTGAAGCGCCAATGGATTTCACATCACTGCGAGAGCACTGCATCGTAGAGTTCTCCCGAAACCAGGTCGATTGATCTGCCTGTCTTCGTGTTAGAAGTTCCGCTGTACCACACTATGCAACTATGAGATCTTGAGCTCTTTGTAGTAATATAAATATTGCACCACTCATGCTAGCATTGACAAAAGAATACCTCTACGCGTTGGAGGAAGAAATAATCTGTCTATTTGCAATGGGGATTTAGTAAAACGCAGAGATCTCTTAATTGTAACGAACAAAACAGTCGAGGTCGGCTGCATATAGCCGACAGTTCAGTAAACCTTCGTTCCCAAGAGCGCCTTTGCACTATCGCCTGCATGCGGTGTCTCCAGTGCATTAGAGAACGAGAACTTTAGTGAGATAACATATTACCTTCAAGAGATAGGTAATAAGTAGATTACGTAAATTACGCGCGACAGTCTCACCGCGAGCCGCCCTAGTTCCCAGTAGTGCCAAACAATTTCGCTGTTCACAAAGTGGCCATTGATTCGCTCAACACGCCCTGACGGCTTTGTAACGGTCATTATGTTGGACTTTCAAATGTTCTTAACGGCCTGGTTTTGAAAATTGACCTTATGAGGCATGGAGACCTTCTACATCAAGAACCGAGGTCTCTTTGATTGAGAATCGAGGAGCAGTTGATCATCAGATCCATGACACTGACAGACATTAAGCTGCTTCATTTTAATGGCGGGCCTTTTCTAAATCATTTACAGTGACAAGCAGAACAACGCCGACATGGTGGTGTCAGAGTATGGACTTTGGAATCTATAGCAATTGTTGTACCGTGTGGTGCATAAGACCTGGATGTGTGTTCACTGTGGTTGCAGGAACACACTCTGCTAAGCCCTGTACTGAAATTCAGAGGGACGTAGACTAACACAAATAATGAAATTATATTGTTATTGCTAAGATACAAGTGCCTGCACTGTGTTTTTCGGTGCTGCTTTCATCATTAAATGATTACTAGTGTATCACCAGAGCTTATGGTATTGGGTTGTGCGGAAATTTCAAGACAATTTTTAGTATTTCATCTTACATATTTTACGGGTAGAACATTATTGAGTACAGAAAATAGGATAACTACACCTTCATTTCTAGCCCAGTTCAAGCTACACACAGAAAAATGGCTGTTTGCTTCTAAGCAAAATTAGTTTACAGTAAACTACCTTGTCGCTTGCATTTACGTCAATGCACATTGTCGTTGAACAACAGCATTGTGATGAACATCAGTGTCTTTTATGATTAATTATTTTTGCCTTGTAGCTAAAATATTACTTCGTAAGTGATAAGAATCCCGGTGTTTTTATCGTAAAGAACATACTTTTCTGCGTGTATCTTTTCGTGGAAAAAGGTTTGAGATCCCATAACCTGTGTTAATTCTGCAACCCTTCAAGTTGAAAGATGAAAAATTCATTTCCGGCCCTTGATGCTTTCCACTTTTACAAGAAAAAAATGCATCACTAACAACCAAAATAATATACCAAGGTTACGCTGGTGATTCTGTATAAAAAAACTGTGCAGTAGTGGTTCGCGAGTTTCCAAGCTGGAGATTGTAACCTTACTGATAAAAAGCGATCAGGAAAATCATCCTTCACAATTGATTATCAAATCCAGCCACTAACTGAGAATAGGGTACAATGCACAACCCGAGAATTGGCGGAGAACCTCAACCTGTCAAAATCCGCTGATCATGAGCACCTGGTAAAGCTTGGCTTAACAAATCGCTACGATATTTGAGTGCCACATAACTTGAGTGAGAAGAATTTTTTTGGATCGCAAGTCAATCTGTGATTTGCTTTATAAACGGATTAAAAACGCGAATTTTTTATAGCAAAATGTGCCAGAAGATGAAAAATGGAATGTTTCAAAGAAAACGACCCTGAAGTAAGGGATATGAGCCTCCCTCAGCAACCCCAAAAGTGGGTCTTCATCCTAAGAAGTTTTGTTTTATGTCTGAAGGGACTTCCAAGTTACCAGACAATTAATACTGAGAAATATAGCTCATAACTGGACGAGTTTAAAGCAGCAATTAAAGAAAAACGTCCAGAATTCTATCAGGCTAATGCTAAACAACACGTTTCCTTAGAAATCCTATAAAAATTACTGCAGCTTAGATGGGATGTGTTACCCCGTCCTCTTCATACATTTTAAAATATTTTTCCTTCAAATTTCTACTTATCCATGTTATTACAGCATAATGTTAATGGTGATAATTTCACTTCTTTGATTTATTAAATGACTTAGGAACACCTTAGTGAATTCTTTGCCAAGAAGCAATTACAATTCTAGGAGAGGATATTGTCAAGTTAAAGGAAAGTTGGAGACGCATTTTGCAACAAACTGACTTTTATTTGGTTGATTAAAATGTAATTGCTCATGTTTATGGAATTTTTTTCTTTAAAAAATATCGGTAGTAACTTTGCGGGAAATCCAATAATAGTTATGCCTTAATGCAAATGCATATTGAAAAGTGCGCAGATTAACACTTTGCAAATTAGGTTCATCGCGAGAACTCACTTCCCACAACAACAGACAAACTAAAACTGAGCTCCGTATGGGCAGTCCGTGGACATACCTCAATACTGCCAATACACCTTCCTTTTCTGGTTTCGCTAGAGCCGCTGTAAATACTTTTAACAAGCCCTTTCAAGATGATGGTTGTTCTCATTCACGATTTAGTCCACGCTCGAGGGGGGTGTCTGTGTACATTTCTCTTTCACGGCTCTACTATGTATATTTCTATTCTATATGATGAGAACATTAAAAGAAGTTGGGTAGAACTTACGCAATCGGTACATTTTTGAGGGGAGCATGGGGGGCCCAAAATTATGCATGAAGACTGTGAGCGTCATAATGCCACGTATATAGGCATGACTGTCACCACTCTCTCCAGAAGGCTCAATATGCACCTTCAAGACGGATCCATAAAGAACCACACGCAGGAGCATCACAACACTACCTTGACAAGAGAAATGCTAGTTGCAGGAACGACAATTGTATACTGCAATAGCAACTATCATCGGCTATAGATAATGGAATCCCTACACATTAGATTTAAGCGACCAGTCATTAACAACCAGAATACAGAAGCGGCAAGGACTCTTAAACTTCATGGAAACTGAAAGCAGCGCAAGCACACCACCACCCAACTAGCAGATTGGCCACTAACTCAACCCACCGGTGAACCAGCGCACAGCATCCCCCCCCCCCAGCACGGGACCGCCAAGAGTTATTAAGTAGAAGCTTCTGTCTGCATACTACAGCATATTTTAACTCCCAACCGCTGTCCATCCTCAACTGCCTACAGACTCAGCTTCTCACCTCCTACCAGCTAGGGCCTGAAGATAATCAAATGTCTGATCGAAACGCGTCGCCGAACCCACCTGCAGCATATTAGGACGAGCACAGGTTTGACCAGTTATTGCATCAGACGAACCAACTGACCATTTTAACCATTCTTTGTTATGAGACAACTAATAAAGAAGTTTTATTTACCAAATACGGTGTGCTTTTTAAGGAAACCCGCATATAAATATATATGTATATTGTGAAAATTTCCAGCGAATAGAACTCAATGAGTTTTCATTCTAAAATAAAAACAATGAGTTGTGGAATTCTTGGAGCATTCCTAACAAAACTATAGAACTGGATTCTCCATTTTTGCTCTCATAATATTTTTTTTCGCAGCTAAAAACCGAATCCCTTAATTGATTTTCCTTACATTTTAGTTAGCGATCGCAACGAAAGCGTAAATGGAGAATCCAGTTGTGATAAAAAGGTATTATGAAGGCAAAAATGGAGAATTCAGCTCTATAGTTTTATTAGGAATATTTCAAGTATTTTAAAACTGTCATTGTTTTTTATCTAGCATGAAAACTCATTGAGTTCTATTCGTTTGAAATTCATATATATTGTTCCAAAATATTCATATATATATATTCATATATAAAGACCATCATCTGAAAAACTATGGCCTGAATCAAAAAAGTTGTACGAACAAAATATGTTTCTTTTTAAAAAATACACATGTTTTTATAAACACACATATTTTTTTATAAATACATATTTTTTCAAAAATACATTCATTTTCAAAAATAGATATATTTCTTCAAAAATACATTCATATTCAAAAATAGATGTTTCGAGCAAGTTTCAGAACAATCACTTCATAACTGATAATTTTGGGCCCCCTATATCCCCCCTCAAAAATGTACCAGTTGGAAAAGTTCTACCCAAATTTGTTTAATATCCTCATCATATGGAATAGGAAAATACGTGGTAGAGCCGTGAAAGAGAAATGTACACAGACACCCCCCTAGAGCCTGGACCAATGATGTGCTGTCTCTATCGCTATTTCCGTTGACCGCTAATTAGGTAGCAGTATATGGATCACGAAAAAATTGTTATCTAAAAGGGCGGTATCTTAATTTTCGAAAATTCATGTTTGTAAAGAAAGTACAAGTATGGACAACGGTGGTACAATTATCTTAAAAATTGACTAAAAATACCTGAACTTGAAGTAAAAAAGGATGACACCGGCGAATGAAAGTAGTAATTTTCAAATTCATTATCGTTCATTTAAAAGTTGCATAGATTATTACTATGGAACGTTATTCATAAAATCGCGAGTTTGTAGACTACGGTAAAGTGGAGAGTTATGCTGTACTAGATCCTGAACACACTCAAAACATATTTTTATTAAACTGAGAAAATACAGAACTGCAATACAGGTGCTCATTGGATTTTATGCTACTGCCTATCAAATAAATCAATACGTTGAAATTTGTCGTGTTAACATCCTTTTAAAGGTGTGAAAATAATTATTCAAGTTGGCTATGCCGCCTGCAGCCAATGATGTTGAACTCTATGCGTAACTCCTCTAGTTCGGAACCTGAAGCTCATTTTAGGCCAGCTTGGATCAGGTGGTTTACGGTATTTCTTTGCAGATTTTGGTAGCTCAAAAGGTCCAATTTGAGAGTCAGGCTGATGACCGCTCGTTAACGTTGAGCATTTCGAGTGATATGCAAATTAAAGAGGCCATTACCGAAAGTGAATTCTTAACCAATAAGTCCCTTCAAACAAAGCTTGCCAGTAATTTAAAAAATTGTATGCACCCACACTTTTCACTGTTGAGGGATCAGATGAACTTGTTTTTGATGAGCTGTAGTAAGTGTAGGAAAGGTTTCGTATGGGTAAATGCCATCAGATATTCAAAATACTGCCACAAAACAATGCGGGACAACAAAAATGGCACTTTGCAACTACTAACATACAGAAGATCCTGGTAAGTATGAAAGTACGTGTATGGTGCGCTAATACCACAGTTCAATCACTTATGATAATAATGACATTATATATAATATTAAAATACATAATATGAAAAACCTGCTGTAATATTGTATATTACTAAAATATATAGCATAAAATATCGTATATGGTATAATCATTATAGTAAATTTGTTATCAAGATGCATGTCTTAGTTCCTCTACTAGCAGTTAAGGGCGCATCAGAAGCTAAAAAGGCAATGCAGCAGCTGGTGGAGACGCGGCTGCTCAAAATGTTGCTAGGGCTGATGGCTTCAAACCAGAGAAGATGTTTTCGTAAGTTCGACGTATACAGGTAGCAAGTAATATACCCTGAGTTGTTTGATCATTCATTGTTGTCCAGGGCGATATCATGAATCTAGCAGAAAGCTTCTTCATTGAACGTAGCCTGTGTTTGAGTGACCGCAAGAAGTTGTCACTCGAAAGACGGCGTATCGTTGGCTTTGGTCGAGGCATGCTAGTGTCGTACTTGTGTGCAGTAGTTCCCGAGTACGCCTCTCAGCCAGGCAAGTGAATTTTTTCGTGATGCTCATTATGCGGCGTCATGGTTCCTGACACTCATACCCCGCTGCGGGGGCACTGGCAGTAATCACAATGGGGATTGTCGTGGAGTCGCAGTTTTTACATGAGCCTTCAGTCTCTCAGACTTCATAGCTCTGATAAGCTTTGGTTGACTGCAGCCGAGCATTCTTCAAAGGCCGAGCGTGCAAATATTTATCTGATGCACGAACCGGCGCTTGTAGATTTTTCCCTTGGGGTATGCGACCAAGTTGACTTTAAAATTAAAACTGTAGTCGGTGAAGTCGAAAAAGTTGCGTGGGGGTTTGTTAATATTTTGGAGCTTCCTCCGTTCCCACGTCGCAAGTCAAGTGTATCTTAATGATACCAATAATAATAGTTGCATTGGACGCGAATTTATTTCGTAACTTCAATGAAGCTATTTCCGGCAGACTAGGATAGCGATCGGCTGCAAAGAATTTTTGATGACTGAGAAGTAGCAATATAGGCTTTTTTATAGGGAAAAAGGGTCCATGCAGCAGGCAGTAAATTGGTCTTTGACAAAATTGATGACGCTTTGATGACGCGAATAAGTTGATATAGAGGAGAGAGTGTTAGAGATGGTGCAATATATGGGAGCGGCGTATAATAGGTAGATGAGCTTTTTATAGCACAATTTAAAAAATTGGTAGCTATTGATTTTTTAATGTTCAGTAAAACGCAAAAATAAGTTTGAACTATCTTCGCTTGTGAGTTTATAATTATTTTCCAGTCATATATTTAGTACTCACAGAGCTCTTCGCAGGGTCTCATCTAATTCTTTAGCCCTCAAAACATGGCTCTCAAGCCTGTCATGTTACTACCATGCTCACTGTGAAGAGACGTGCTCTAAAACTTTTTCTTTCCTTCGGCAATGGGCGAGTCTATTGCATATCATTTGAAATGCACAAAAATGAAGCGGAGTCGTCAACTTTTTTGTTTCAAGTAGGGCCATTTGAGCAACCAGAATCTGCAAAGAAGAAGCTTTAACTTCGCTATCCAGGTCCAATCTCATGGCTCTAGGACTGCTCAGCAGGCAAGAGGCCGCAGGCTGTGGTGCAGAGGGAGCAGAATCATCCAAGCCTACAATTTCCGAAGCGAGATCCGGCGCAGGAAGCGCTGCATTCGAACGCATCCGTTAGTGTATCTTGTACTTTGTTACGTAAACGTTCAGTTACGCAGTGTCCTTATCTTACTTGAGCTGTAGATATTGACAGCATTTTTGAAAGGATTACAAAATCCACGTCTGCATCTTACAGTATGACAAAGACGGATATGTATTAACAGCTAATGTTTATTTATATGTTTTTCTGTCCTTTCCTTGTCACGCTTGAAGAAAGCAAATAGGCGGTCCTGTCACTTTGTGCAGAATAGTGATAGCTGAAAATTAAGTTAGGTTGCAATCTGCGGCAGAATAATTAACGGAAACCTGAATGGTATGCACTTTTTACTATGCCCGTTTCGAAATCCATCAATAAAGACTCCTGCAATACCACATGGATTTAAATTTTTCCCTTCTTCTTCTTCCATGAAATTATTATTTGCTCTGAGTTTTATACGCGCAATTTGAGCAAATGATCAGCGAAGCAAAAGCTAAGATAAGATAAAGCAGAACTAAGATAAGGGGTGAAGGATGCGAGGGTCTCTAGCAAGATTTTGTCCCGCTAGGCAATAACCTTGCGCAGGAGCGAGAAAGCTTCGACCGAAGTAAGATCTTTGCATATCAGGGATACGGCTATTTCAATCCACGTTTTGAGTGATGCTTGACTCCCTGTTCAGATATTAGTTTCTTAGATTGCTAGTCAAGAGAAAAAAAGTTTGCGCTGCATTGCAGAACTGAAACCGAAAGCGCTTGTCTCTATTTATCATTTAAGTTGGCAGTGGCAGGGCATTATTGTTCGCAAGCAAAAGAGCAACAAAAGGATCCTCACAAATTTTTTGCCGTCATTTTTGACGGTCACGTACGCTATCACTCCGTTACTGAATTGTGTTATTTGCAACAAATATCAGGAAGAGTACATGCAAGCTGACGCAAAGTCTGGGAAAAAGTATTTTTTTCCTCTCCCGTGCCCCTTGCAGTGTATGATGAGTCGAAGACGCACATTTCACGTTATATTATGTAGAACAAATTTTCTCCTCAGTTATTTTTATAAACTTGTGTTCGAGTTGAGTAATATGTAGGCATGTAGCCTTGGCTGCGTTTGACTCTGTGTTTATTCGTACTGCGATGACTTTCTCTTGAACGAACATTTTCAATCGCTCACCCTACCAATATTCGTGACCCCGCATCGGCACCAATGTTCAGTTGACGGTGTCAGGCATATCGTCGCTCAAGCAGCTCACCTTGTTCTGTACACGCCATTCACCGTTCCATCGATCAGGAGCAATTTATTCTTATCGCGGAAGAAATACTTGCCCAATATAATACTACACCATTCATTTTGTAAGGCGTTCATTTGCTAGAATAGTAATTGGAGGGCCCAGCACGCCGTTCCCCACAGGAGCAAATGCGTGGTGCTGCACTCTGCCAAGTTGTTGTTGCGAGTTCCAAGATTTGAGATGGCACTCCATGGAGCAGCCTTAACTTAAGCCCATGTAATGAGCCGCTTAAAGAAGAACGATTATTCCGATGGTGCCTCGGTAATGCAGCGGTGGTGTGGACTGTCTCGATAACTACAGGTTGGCCCCATCCGTTAGGCAGGTCATCTTCTATAATATACTTACTGTATATACATTTCTTCCCTCTTGATTGAGTTTTTGGACAAGAATGCGTTTAATTTGCTGACAAGATTAAAGAATTTTGTGCTGAAAGATGATGTTAAGGCCAGTTTATTGATTGCAACCCGTAATTAACCAAAATCTAAATGCATTACATGAAATGCCGAATCCACTCTTCCTCTGCGCAGCCTCGAATTTTCAACTTGGTTTAAAATAACGAAGCATTTGCGTTAACATTAAGCATTAATTGTACACTTGAATGCTTGTTTAGATGCCCTGCATTGCTGATTGCTTCTATGTATCCTTTTTATTATTTCCTTCTATTGAATTTCCAGGCAAAGTTTAGGAACTGATTCGCATTTTAGAATAACAATCCCGTGAGCCTAGCGCAGCGCACCATACTGGAATTGTTCCAAAACTCACGTTGAGCTCAAAGGAGGTGCGTAGCAAATAAGAGTGAGGACGCACGCACCTATTCAATATGGCATGAACCATCACCTGGACAGAGAAAATGCAGAAACGGACAAATGTACTCACTCATATTGTTTCATATATACTCCTACCGTCCCTCTTACGCAGCAGTGGGCTGAAAGTAGCAATGCCTCTTCGCTTTGAGGGTTGACTAACCGAGGGCAGGTATCATTATCTTAAAACGCATTGAAGAACCCGACTGTTCTCACAACACCGGTAGGTACCATGTGATGTTATGAGGCTCCGCCATTACTTACGATCATGTTTCCCCTCCGTAATTGCTATGAGGATCCCGCATTCCAGAAAGTAAACTTACTTTTTTTGAACAATGCGATTCCGTTTTTCGCTCCAAGCATCAAACTTTGTCCAAAAACACACTATCAAAATGCCTGGCGCTTCTTTTCAAACTGCGCAAACTTTTGTTGAGCAGCCGCGATGCCACGTGCTTATTTCTTAACAATTTAGGAGAGGTTTCCTAGGAAATATTTAGTACACGCATTGCTGTTCACAGCCAACGTGAAGCGTCTAATGTGCGCGCAGCAGGCGGCGAACTTTCTACCGTGTTTTTTTTTTTTTTTATTTTTGTACGAACTCTGTCGACTGTGACGTGACAAGGAAGGAGGAAGTGTACTGCAGAGGGCAAGTGCAGGCCGTGTAATTTGGTGAACGTAAACTTGCATTGATCTGAAAAAATCACGATGGTATAACCACCGCAAACATGGTTTTCCGGGATCTATGCAGACTTTACCGTCGGGGGTAGGAATAGATTATCTGAAATAACAACCAACTTCATTATTACTTTTCTTGATTGGCATAATACAGATGTTGTTTATTGTTACCCACCCGTTCTCTGTGCGTATGTTTTCCATTATTATAACGACTTGCTTTTTTTTAACTTTCCATTTTTGCGCCATACCTGCTAGGTTTACTGCATTAATCGAATTTTCCTTAAAGATCTCCCGTAACATAACCAAAATGCCAAAGATATATTGGGTGACAAATACATATCACTTCACTGCCTGTATCGATGATTATAACGATTAAAATCCTGTTGATGACAGTTACTATAAGCATGCCGTGTTCTAGAGTCGTATTCAGTCTTCGTTTTAGCTATAATAGCTTACGCTGTCAGTGAGTCAATAGAGGGTGTAGCAGAGGCCTTCACCCCGTAGGGGGCAGGCGAGAACAGTTCAGGCGGCAGGTGATCGCTGTATCGTTATTAATTAAATTAACAGGCGAGCCGTGGACATAGCACAGGCAGAAGAGCGCCAGCGCTGACTGCATGGTATAATAACGTACAGGTAGCCCCACGCTCAGCTCCGACTCCGCCCCCTTTGCTTGTGACGTCATCTGGAGTCCAAAACTGACTGGCTCACTATAATCTGTGTTTATGATTTTCGTTTGCTAATATGTTTAAGCGTTCTTTACTAATGGCAACGAATGACCAGTTGCTGCTTATTGCAAAAAAAGACCTGCATAACTCTCCATGACTTCATTACATTGTAAAAGAAAACCCTTCAGTAGTTAGTGAGTTGTTTTCCCGAATATTTTAAAGCAGCTCATGAGGAGACAAAGTGATATTAGATATTATATGGGAAACTGTAAACAAATATGTATAATTATTTATAAATTGTTAACTAAAAGCTCCCTAAAAAACATTCTAACCTCAAAATAATATATAACCGTATATATCAATTACAGCATAGATTAGCTAAGGCTTTTGAAACAAAGTACGGTAGGAATAAGTCATACGAAATGGAGAGATAAAGTTATAGTGGTCTCCCAAAAAATCAATTCTCTGCGGTTCCCGTGAATTTTGAGGGATACTCTGTTGCCTAAATTTCACAAAACCTTGATTTGTAGCCTGAAGGAAAGGGAGAAAATACATTTGTTCTTATCTGAAGACTCAGCTAGAACGTCTGATTAGCGTGTTTTAACTTCACAGCGTTCGAATGCGTTGCTGTATCTGTATACACAACAAATATAAGCACTGCTTTTTGAGACGACATTCACCAAAAATTTGAAAAGACTCCAGACTCTGCACTAGAGACACTTGCTAAGCCAGCGGATATGACGGTAAACATTTTATCGAAACTTTCGGTAGACACACAGTCTTGTTTGCCGCGATGGTATGAAATATTCGAACGGGTTGAACTGAAAACACAGGACAAAAGACTATCGCTGTAGTGGGCTTAATAGTACCATTCCATGCATAAATATGTTACTGCAGCTTTAAGTGCATCGAGTTTAAATAACTCAAACTTGACTTGAAGTAGCTAGTAGAAGCAGGTTTGCGGCTGCCCACGACAGCGCCCAGGTAGAAGCTAAGAACTGAAGATATAGTTGAATATTAGATTAATTTTAATGGAATATAGCTTTATATGACGAAATTTAAAGGCACTGCGGCTCTTCACCTATAAACTAAGCAACCTTTACTAATATACTGCACGGGGAAAAATGTTAAGAACAGCTACAGCCTATTTACTGCGATAATTGGCCTATTTATTACCTTTGCTCGAAAATATCTATCTTCAGGATATCTAAAAAAATCCCATTGCCATTCTTTATTTTCTTTGACGTCAAAAAAAAACCGAAACAATCAATAATGGGCTTTATTGGTCACATTTCTTAAATTAAATGATTCACAAGAACGGCACTCGCGATGCTTTAGGTGTCAAGATGACGTTTTGCAACGAGATGCGCAGAACGGTCGCAAACTGGTCAAGCGATGGAGCTACTTGTACGTTATTATACCATGCGCTGACCTGCAGCCGTCTGCACGTTACGTCATCTGGGTACGTGCGTGGGACCAATCGCCGGAGTGCCGGTTGCAGATGAGAGGGCGCAGGAAGCAAAGAATGCAACGGGAGGACTCAATAGGACTGAAATAAAACATAGCTGTGACCGCAAGTAGCAAATTTACATCACATCGACGAGTCGAAGTGTTTTAGGTGTGGGGCCTCAGACCTTCTTATATGGTTTT
>LQNS02000140.1:15925668-15948285 GCA_001587735.2 Parhyale hawaiensis
GAACAAATTCGGCGCTAGTGTTGTGAAAGGTTCCACCAACATACACTGCAATTTTCTATAGTTAATTGCTAAATTAGTATATATTATCTTCATTTATTTATACGCTAGAGATAAATTTTGCAATTTAAGACGATTTTCAGGTGAAATTAGTTAAAATACTCCTAGGCTGCTCAGCCATAGATTCATCGATGATGACGTCACTTTTTGGTGCTAATTTTTCGTGAGTCCTCCCGTTACGCTCTTTGCTTCCTGAGAGGGCGAGAGCTGAGGCCTGTTGTAATCAGATCACCTCTGAGTTACCCGGTGTTACGCGGTGTTACTCACTCGGTGTTACTCTATTATAGAGGTGACTGAGACAGGATTTCTAAAAGCGTAACCCCGAAGCAACCAAAACAAAAACAAATCCAATGTAAACACAGACGTTTATTCGTAATTGCTGCTAATATTGATTAAAATAGCCTGTACAAATTTCTTGAATGGTCCTTGCAGATCTTTCTACCATAAGAAATTGATGAATTACACCAATTGAAGGCTTTTTTCATAAACTCAATTGACCGACTTCGTGAGAGCTCAAAACGTAAACAAACCAACAATCGCAATTAAAATATCTAACCACTCAGCTAAATATTTGGTTTCATTTGTGACGAATATAACCTAGCAACAAAATAATAACACTTGTAGCAAATATATAGGAAAAATACGTCTTCACTGGTCACAAAACACAATTATACGCATATTTATTCGATGTATATGTGGCGAGACTTGGCATCAACATGGAGTTAGTAACTTCGCTCGCGACCCACCTATCTCGCAGGGTAACGAGTTTGCGTAACACCGGGTAACCATTGACGGAAAATGGCTCAATGCGACAGAGATTTTGGAGACGGAGTTTACCCTCGAGGTAACACTGGGTCACCAGGGGTTACCCAGCACGCTGAATGCAACAGGCCTCAGATTCGAGTGTGTCGGTGTACACAATTACAGTGACCTCTGCAGGCCGGTGGTGGTTCTACGTCCCACAGAGAGACTCAAGAGGCTTCAACTTAATTCTGTAACCCATGACTGGAAACAGCCACGTTGTCGTTCCCTTATTAATAATTTCCTTAATTCGTTTATTATATGGATCCCGAAAGAGAGGTTACAAACCAGAGGATATCAGCTTTGCAAGCGAATGGGAACATCCCCAATATAATTGGAAGAGCGCTGCATAGTTTGGATAAATGATGTTGCATCGCCCGTTTGGCTGGTATATGCATATCAAAACGATGCGGAGTTGTTACGGTACACTCCAACTGCATATTGTATCCTGTATTCTAACATAGGGGGCAGTGTCATCTCTGAACCACCAATATAAAATGCTGATGATGATGTCGGTTCTTTAGTAAGGGCATCGGCACAAATACAACGCCAACTTGACGAATCGATACTGCGACATGTGGACGCATTTCACCGATAGAGAGCTATAGACCAATGGAGAGGGACCGTTGTGACAGTAACTGCGTAATTTGAACTGCATTCCTAGTTAGGACTGCACTGCAAAGCTGCCCCTCATGTACTATTCATGTTGCCATAATATATGCATGAGAATTGAGAATATAAATTTGGTCTCAGCTGCCTGCTGGAAACTATGAAGGCAGTGATGGCGAACACAACGTTGGTTGAAGTAACTTACTTGGTTTAATATATTTATGTAAGATAAAAAAAAACTGTGCTATCTTAGAACTTGGCAGATGTGGTCCTAACTATTACTGTTGCATTAAATTAGGAAGACAGTGGTAAGTTTTACAGATTGATGCTCACACTGACCCAAGGCACAGTTTATTAACAGATATAGTTGTGTCAGATTTGAGTGTTTGCAACAAGCCCTTGAATTTTCAGAATTGTGACGTCACAATTGCGTCACGCCACTGTTGCAGCGAGGAATCTTTGGTATTTCCACAGTGGCGTGACGTAATTTTGACGTCACAATTCTGAAGGTTTCAAGGGCGTAGCGAATACACTCAGATCTGACATAACTACTATAGTAAGTGAACTGTGCCCCAAGGAGATAATGCTTCAAAGCGCGAACGGTTTTGTTTTTTTCGCTTTGCCTAACCAAATTAGAGTGAGAAATTTAGTGGCAGAAACCTCGTTCCAAAGTCCCTAAAGTTTTCCCCATTGGTATAGCTTACTGAGAGGCTTTTTTTTCTGATCAACTTTTGAGCTGTGAATTAGTACCTCAGTTGCAAACACTGGCCGTCGCTCAGACACACGTGATACCGGCACGCGGGCTGGAATATATAAATGCTTTGACTCATATTGAAGGCAATTTTTTCCGCATGACGCTGTTTTACGGAGTCATTTAAATATCTAACTTTACACGCTCGTGCATTTCTGCTCATAGAAGGAGCAACGCTTGCATTCTTGGGCTCTCACAGAACGGAACTTGGGCGTAAAATTCGCCCAGCAAAATAGCGAAAATGGAGGAACATTGCAGGCAGAACTTGCGTTCCGACGAGCGTATTTATAAATAAGTTGCCCGTATACGTACGTCACCAGCTGCAGTGGGCGCCCTTCGCTGTGCTGCAGTTTTCTAAAACGAAGGAAAGAGAAAGTTCTCTTGGAATGAAATTTATGGTGGAACTTTGTTCACCAGCCCTGCCCCTCGCTCTTCTTTCTGGCGATACTTTATGGGAAGCCGCCTCTCCATAGGACTTTTATACAGAATAAATATCGGCAGAATGCAATAAAGAGAAGAGTCATGTATGTGGACCGACTCAAACGCACAAAACACCGGAGATTTTTCTTCTGGAACTCTTCTCATTTGTTTATTTGTACCTTTTTGCAATATTTTATCAGTTTATGAAATGTGAATGAGATATTTGAAGTTTTAACCCACCAGTATACAGAATATACTGCGAGAGTTATTCTTCCAAAGCATGATGACCTTGATTTTAAATTTTCTAAGTGTTCCATATAAAAAGTATGTACTCTCCAGGACTAGGTTATCAAAAGTTGTGCTTCACTGACGAATTGTTTCAATTCTAAACGTTGCAGTTAGATGGATTATCTACAACAAGTGGAGCATTTTGTAAGCAACACTGAAACCGGCGCCCTAAACACGCGGGGACCTCCCAACTGCCACCCACTAAGTCTCACTTCAGTAGACGACAGGCCCACACACCCTTCCACCACCGTTGTTTGCATAATAATGAGAGTAGCAGCAAAATGCTGGAAGCGGAAGGACAGATACACTCACTGACATTTGGGTTGTAAAAACTATACAAGTAGCTAACAGTCGATTCCGTACGTACGGTAAGATGGCCGCCTAAATACATGGCAAAATGTTCGAATGAAGTAGCTTTCTTTGTTCTGTGATATGAAGTTATTCACAAAATTTACCCGAATATCATAGTTGTGTTGAGAAAATGAAAAATATGACGTGTTACGCATATCAAACAATTGAAAAAGTCGAAAAAAATCAACTGTAATAATTTATTTTTTCTGAGGGAAGCCTATGTTACACAAATGGTAACGAAAATTTTTGACGACATAATAGTTTTAGGAATACTGTCTGGCAGAAGAACAGTACATTCAGATTAGCAATTGTGATGAAAAGACTGTTCAACTGCATTTTAGTCCAAAATATTTGTGCCTTAGGAAAATCACTAATATGTATTGCCCCAGCTACGTACAGTACGATAACGAGTTAGCCAGTTAGTGCGGTACGCACGGGATTGGCACTATTTTCCTTCAGTTTGTGCCCTGTCGTCCTACATATATACGTCACAATTAACAGGTACTTCAGAAACTTGCAGCTTCTAAAACTTCGCAGGTTTTTATGAAACTTAATCTAGTGACACTGAATGTATAATAATGAAATAATCTGAAATTTTTTTGGATTTTATTTCCGCGCTCCGAAGGATATTGAGAGTAGTTGTTAGTAGCAGAAGGCATTACATATAATTATATGCAGATTCCTGTAGCGTCACTGCATTCGTGCTCTGCATTCTGTATGATGCGGGACCTCACTGTTATGCAGAAAATCCCGGTAAGTAAAATGCCCATGTGGAAAATGCCATAGAAGAAAAGGTCCGGACAGGAAACTGGCTCAACTGTCGCTTAAAATAGACCTATTTACGGTAGTAACTCAACCCCGTTGATTTGAGGTAGGCCTACAATAAAATCAAGCATTTGGTGACGTTGGGTAAAGTTTGTTTAGTTTAGAATAAGTTTGGTTAGTGTAAGTTCGGTTAAATACATCTGATTACATTAAGCTAGAACATACTCGGAAAGGTAAGATTATGTTATGTTAAGATAGGACTGGTCAGGCGAAGCTAGGTAAGAAAAGGTTAGATTACATTAGGGGAAAAGAGGCTAGATATGGTAAAGTTAAGTCAGGTTAAGATAGGTTACAATAGGTCTGCATTGGTCAGGCTAGGTAAGAAGCAGTTGGATTAGGTAAGCTTAGTAACACACAATCAAATATAATTTAATATCAAACACTTCAAAATAGCTCAGTTGAGCTAACAAACTTTTGGAGAAGGTGCGGCTTCTTTGCTTGTGAATTGTTTCCTCACGGTTCTTTTTTGATCTTTAACTTTTTTTCCCAAACCCGGCCACACTACACGAATGCGCGATCAAATTACGAGCGCACCTTCAGCTTGCATGAAACCCCGATTACACCCTGATAACGGTATTCAGGATACCCATGAAAATATTCAAGTTGAACATCCGTTCATCACTTGACTGTGGGATTGTACTGCGCAGCTCAGGCTTTAGTTACTGGCTAGGGAAGAAAAGACCAGCTATGGCATCCTTTTGCAAACTGCGATACTCCAAGGCAGGACCATAAGAGCTACATCCAAGGAATTTCAAGTGGCACTGGTCAGACTGCAAGACGTCGTCAAACCGTACAAGGAGGCCCACGCTGCAAACATTTCCCGGGGTTTGGACGGAAGCAAAATGTCGCCGAGACTTGGCGAGCGCTGCGCTGCGAGAGAATACATGAACCCGTCACGGACCATAGGCAACCTTGCATTGAAAACTTTCAAACGCTTTTTTACATGCATGTAAGATAAATAAAAGATCATATATTTGTATGGGAACAATGCAATCATTAGTACTATTTAATAATTCACGTCGTGTTTTTATTTACTTATTTATTTATTTATTTACAACTATGTTTATATCTTTCCTGTCACGCTCTATGGGAATAAGATAGGAGAAAATTCAGGTTCCGAGGACGGTATCTTGGATACGGGGGTCGCACTTGGGCGCTCTAGCTGAGGGACCTAAGCCTGCCTGCATGGTCGTGTCTGGACATGTTCATTGCTCTGAGTTGCTACGGGAGATATTACTTACCTACGCCTCATAATATATGTTTCCAATTTTTTAGGCAGAATGCTGAATTTTCATTAAAGAAGCCTTCTGAACGATAATAAGCACAGGAGACAGCGGGGGTTTTCCTGAAGGGCTAACTTACTGCCGTCATTTATAATGACGGCTCGGGACACTAGTCAGTGTAATAAAATGGTTGAAATTGGAATTTTTAGCATTGAGGGTGTTTTCCTGAGTTGCAACATGAATAGCTAATATTGTATGTGTCTCGTAGCGTGCAATAACAGCTTCATGCTTGTATATCAGTCAGTATTTTATCCCATTATTAATTCAGTTACTACACGAGCAAATAAGCTTCAAAAAGGTCAGAAAAAAAAATCTATGCTCAATTGAAGCAAAACTTAGAGGCAACAAATTGTCCAGTAATGTTTAATGGAGCAAAACTATTCTAAATAAAAAATATGATAATAAATAAAAAATCTCGCTTTCAAGTCTCCGGACGTTTTACGAAGCATTTGTATGTAGCGTATGGAATATTTCCTTGGAGAATAGACAAAAGCGGCACGTAGCCGAAGCAGTTTAGAGGGATGCGGCAGCTACTTGGAGCCGTGGGCGGGACATTAGTGGCTCTCCCTGATGCCGGACCTGCCATTCGAGCAGTCTGGACATTTGCCGGAACTGCCGTAGCGGTGCCAGCGAGAGAAGACATAAGGCCCTTTACTGCATCTGTGGTCGTGTCTTTTGTGCCTCTCTGACTCACAGCCAGTCAGGGTAGGTAGCTATGAGGCTCATCTTGGCAGTTTTACGGCCCTCAGGTCAGCGGCGGTCACATAACTAGCCCGAGTGAGTCCCTAAATACAATTGTAAAGCTGCCGTGGTCTCCAAACCGAAGTAGGTTGGCTCATGTACAACCAAATCGGTACCAGCTGTAGGGGTGATAAGTTTGGCAGCACATGCTGAGGTTTTCTTCAGTAACAGCCGGAATTATGCATCAAAACACGACCATAAAGATCCATGTGTGTATGTTCATTTATTTCGTTTCCCGCGCCTGTAAATAGATAAGATGGGCAGGAATTTGATCCACGGATGAACAAACTTCACTGTTGAAGAAGTGGGCACTTGGTACAATCCATAATCCAGACTATGCGAAGCAGCTATTGTCTTATTTTCTTCACTGTGCATACATAGGAAGGCTCTACAATTGGTGCTTGCAGCGATGGCAAACGACACACACTCGCATGAAGACAACCTAATCGTGAAATACTTGCCACAGTTTTGGCTTCTTGAGATATAAGTTTCTTTCATCCGGCGCTCCCACTCTGTAGCATACTGCTGTTCTTCTTGACGATGAGACGTCCCACAGTCGAGAACCTGGGCGATTTTCGTCAATTTCTTTAAAATCCTCTAATTTTTCTTCTGCTGTCTCTTATGTGCCATGGCCACGCTGGAAATAGGAGTTTTAAAATGTTCAAAAGAAACTGGCAGATAAAAAAAAAAAAATTAACTGGAAAGTGCGGCAGAGTAGCTGCCTCACCTTTTCAGAGGTGTCAAAACCATCCGCTTGATAGAAGACGGAAAGACGAAGCCAACGACCAACAACACAAGCGAGCACGCAACCAACAAGCTGTTTAATAATTGTATCTATATAGTGCTGTAGCAATAAATATAAAAAACAATTTTGAGATATGTGATATCCTTTTGGATAATCAAAGCTCGCAAAATGTTGACCAATAATGCATATACAGCACAAGAATGATCGAAACACCAAAGTAAAGACCAATATTTATCTATATATATATATATATATATATATATATTTATACATTTATGATTAATGTATTGATAACTGTAACATATTTTTCATGTAGCGTAACGTATTATTCGGATAACATAGCAACTAGAGCACTCTGAAAGCGCATACCTCCGCCAAGCGAGACAATAATAGCAGAAATTCAAATTGGCTCTGAAACCATGATTCTCTTTTTATCAACTCCAAAATATAATAATTTGTGCCTTTTGATAATAATAACAGCTTGTGCAATTTTCTTGAAGATCCATTCATAACTTTTTGAGTTATGCTGCTAACAAACGTAACGACAAACATAAGTCAAGCATATAAACGAACGAACCGATTTGCACTAAAATTTAATCACTTATGTTTTTTTAATATTACTAACAACCAGTATAAATTTCAGAAAGATCCATTATTTTTTTGAGTTATTGTGCTAACAAGCATAAAATTAAAAATAGTAACAAACGAACAGACAGATCATTACCAAAATTTGGTCATTTACGCTTTGTTATATACCTAACAACTCATGTGAATTTCATAAAAATTCATACATAACTTTTTGAGTTATGGCATTGAGAAACATGAGGCAAACAAAAAACAAAAGGACGGACGGATCTTCATCAAAAGTTAATCATCGGTTCTTCCTAATATACCCAACAATCTCTGCAAATTTTGTCTAAATCGGTTCATAAATTTTTGAGTTTATCTTGGTGACAGACAAACACGACGAAAACTTAACCTCCTTGGCGGAGGTAAAAATTCCCCCTAATAATTCAGCACCGATGGTCGTGATGGGCTTGAAGAAGCAACGTAGTTATCAACTTCAAAGCGCATAGGCAGATAGCTTCAGTGGTGCTTGAAGCGATGAAGGTAGTTGAAAAATTCTTCAAAGAAGCTCTGATTAATACGGTACCTATATGTTTCCGTCAATCTGAGTTCTTTCTTTCACTCTCCAATAAATCTTCCCTAAGCTAAGATTGGCAGGTACATTAGCAGTTTGTAACTTAACTGGCAGCTAAGGCATAAGAAGTAACATATTCGATCTTATTGATGTGACTGAGCAGACCAAGGAGACTGCAACTATAGCAGCATGTATGCACTGCTTCTGCCTTTTGAAATTTGACGTAGCTGTTGCTCGTGATTTTACTATGAAATTTAAATTTGGCGGGACGATCGTAGCAAAGATGCGTTTGAAAAGGACTTCGGTCATGCAAGTGAGACTGACTTTAAATTTGAAAGATGATTAAAAATTATTGCTCGGATTGCAGTTTTTTCTTCTTGCGAAGTGAAAATACGCGTAATCTGCGAGGTGGTCATTTTAGCGACATCAGCATTTGTTCATTCCATAAACTATATAAATATGTATTATAGAGATTAAGAAAATTATGCGTATACAAGTATAAATAGACAATTAGACATATTGGTTTTAGGTTTGATCGTGCACAGACCGTTCATAAAGACTTGATAAACAATACTTACAGTTTTTCAGAGTTTTAAACATTGGTATCCAGTTCACAATAACGGTGTAAATAGGCCAAACGGGTATCTATACAGCGTTCCAATTCAGAAGTTAGCATTTGGCTTGGGCTTTCCGGTTGGTTCCGTCGATGCACGCAAAAGCTGATTTTACTGCTCTACCGAAGTGAAATTAGCGGCTGTCATTTCTTCTAATATTTAAAATCGAAGCTTTAGATAGGCGGGCCACGGCAGCTTCTTCTGTAAAATTGCGACCTCGGCAAGAACATGGAAGAGTTGTCAATGTAATTCGTCGTCTTTTGACGGCGAAGTTTACTACTCGTAATCTGTTTATCAATATATATTTATACCTTGACGCTTAAAATGACATCAGCCTGTTAGACGGCGCTCGGTTCCATAGCTCTTACACATAAGGTTAGGAAAGCTAGTGTCCTAAAGTCAACAAGAGTCGTCATTGATGCTGGAGGAATCTAACCTTGCTCACCTAACCTTATGAGTAAGAGCTCAGTTGGTTCGAAAGCTCCTCGATAGAGGGTATTATGTTGGAGCGGTTGGTGGCAGCACCAAAAAATTTTAGACTTGATTTTTTGTGGTTGCCGGTAAACGTGGCTTTATGTTTCGTAGATTTTGGAGAGTTTAATAAAACGAGGTGTTTCAATTTCTCTAGAGATTTTTTTTTAAGGTTTACATCAGCTTTAAAGTATACAGACCGTTAAAACGTACCAGATATCTTGTAGTTCTAACGGCCTTTTCGTCCAGCTAATGGGTTTTTGAAATGCTAATTCCCATTTTTGTCGAGTTGAGCGTCAAGATATAAGTATATATAATATATATTTTGCATACAGAGTGTATAGCAAATATATAATATATATAAATAAATGTTTGAATAAGTATTCGTCAGAAGTCAAGCAATATGGGAATTAGGTATATAACTTATGGTCCAATGAGCAGATAAGATCGTAAGTTTCTCGGCAGCTGAAAATAGTACTCGTAATATTCTATTTCAATATAAATACGCATGAGAAGGAGGATTGGTTTGCTTCTCGAAAGTGGAATTAGCTGCGTTCATCTCTTTTAAAAATTATGTCGAACTTTCCTCAACCGCTCGCAGTGTATACCTCATAGCTCGACCACGTGCACGAGCAGCGACGAGCTGTCAGTGTAAATTCTCTGCCAAATTTTGACGTCCACCAGTACTAGCACTAAGTAATTTTACACTCAGTCACGCAGTCACGGGAGAAAATTCTCGAAAAACTAAGTAAAATGACCTGCAGCGCTTGCTGTAGTTAATATATAAATACAATCAATTTGAAATCACTTTTGCCCTAATCAATGGACTGAAATATTGACTCGGAAAGTGTGAATAGTTAATGCGAACAGTGCATTAATAATATCACCTGAAATTATTTTAGGAGGATAAATATTACATTTTACCACTTGGGATAATACCGCAGCTGAGGCAATGTGAGCACATGCACCTGAGTGATTCAAGGCTGTAGAATTGCGCAAACTCTAGACTTTGGGCTAATGCTCAAACGAAATATATAAATTTATAAGTCAGAACAGGATATAAACAAGGCACATGACTAGTGAAATATATAATATTATATATATTTACATAAAACCATGGATCGGCATTCATCAACGCATCAAATAAGTGTAAAAGTATGGAAAGCTTTGAATATTTGCAGTAGGTATCTAGGAAACAGTAGGCACACTGAAATAAGCTACTAATATTGAAGTCAAGAAAGTCAGGAAAAATAGAATGCAGTGTACTTCTTACACTAAAATTTGCCACTAAGGAAAGTTCGCAAAATTATGCAGCAAAACAGTCCAACCGTAGCACATATTGCATTTACTAGTTATCGGTAATTAAATTGAATTACCGGCACTGTGGTTGCTTACTATGAGTCTTATTTTATTGTAGCCTGACACTAAACCTCCTACATGTGAATCTACGCAACGCTTAGGACATACGGTTAGGCATTCTTGGAGTGAGTAAATTTGACTGTACATTCGGTTGGCAGTCAACACTTTATGTTACATTTCAATTTATTATATTTAAATTCAATCTAACGCACCGTTACGTATATTCATTAGATTTATGTTGTGCCTATTGTTATAATCGTTATTATTGTAATAAAGATGATAATAATAGTATTAATAAAAATCATAATATAATGTCTACAATAATAATTAGCATTTTAATTATTTTTTAGAGAACAACAGTAGCACTCCAAGCGTTGCTGAAGTGTACGTTGCAACAAACTAATGTCCGCTCTGAAACTCCTAGCACGCAGCAACTGCCTAATGTGGGCAATGACTGGCGTATTACCTTGACGCCCTTGTGGTCAAAGATGTTTTAAGCGTTTAATTTAAACTGAGTTGCTTCCGTGAAATTTCTGGGCTGCTACTACTGGTTCAACTTACAGAAAGTTGTGACGCTCTATTGTATGCGTCGTATTACTATAGCATTCAAAGCTTAATCATCGTTCATCGGACTTAATCATCGTTTAATTGGACGTCAGTGCCGCGAATGATGAGCTAACAACACGGACCTACCGTAAGAACTACGGTAGAACTGTTTGGTGTATAGATGATATGGTTGATATAAATAGTTTGTGCATTCTTTCTGGGCGTACGAAGTGTGTGCGCGCTGAGGGCTGTTTGGGTGTATTTAACAAGGCTGTGACGCGCGTTTGATGCTTCTGTGTTGAAATGCTGTTTGTGTTGGGTTGTGGTTCCACTGTTTGAAACATAAGCAAAGGAAGTGACGAGAAGACTCCGTGAAATCAGTATTGAAAAGTGACGTCATTAATGACGTCATATCGACCAACGGTAGCTCAACAGCCAATGGAAATCGTAAACAATGTTTCCAAATGGTTGTTAATTGGGAACTTCAAGCCCTTAAATACACAAATAAAGGATGAGAACACATACTAACTGAACAATAAACATAATTATTAATAGAAAATTACAAGGAACCCTAATGGAGGCCTTCACAGCGTCATAGGTAAAATCTGGGCAGGCATAGCGCCCTAATTTAGCTTCTTAATTAAAATTATTAACTCTTCGTATTCTTTTTTTCGCAGAACATTTTTTAAAATATCGTCGTAGTTTTCGATTCAATCCATTCGACCGTCCGTTCCTTAGTGGCCAGCTATTTGAGCTGCATCTTTACACACAACACTGTAAAAGGCTTGTTGTCAATAACACGAAGTTTGAGTAATAATTGTTCTCATGGTTTCTCTCACGTCAAGAATATAACACTGCTTATATTTTTGGTTAGGATTACGAGCCCAACCAACGTAGGTCTGAGGTCTCACCCTCAAATACTCCGAGTGGTCAGTGTGGCGTACGTCACCGACTTGCGGCCACAAAAAAAACATTGTTTTGGTCAAGTGAGTCCTCCTGTTACACACCTCCTGCTTCCTGGACTCCTGGACTGTGGCTGCTGCCAGTCACCTCCATTAATTTTGCTGAACCGATTCATTGGCTCAGCCAGATGGCGTTGTTCGCTCAGATGAAGTAATAAGTAAAGTTGCTCTATAAGCAGAGTGTTTCTTGTCATTGTACATTTCAAAAGCAATGCAACAATAGAGGCCATTGATTATATGCCTCTACTTTTTCCTCTTCTTGCTCCAGATTTTTTAGTAGAAATACAAGAGCGGCGACCGACAGATGACCATTGCAGACTGTCAAGTGCCAAACCTGTCAATTCGGTCGGTGTTTATGTAATGACTAGAGAGACCGCGCTGTCAAAAATGACAGCGAAAAATTGGAGATGACACTCCTTCGTTGATTATAGTTTCGTTATTAATATGCATATAGAGCAAAACGCTACGACGCCCAACTCAACTTATCGTAAGAGATACGTGCTTTCTACTGTGCGCCACAGTTCAATTCGTCTCCAGCACAGTCCTTCCTTCTCTCATATGACATGCGAATAAATGAGCTTTATTAGTAAGCGCTGAAACATCGCTGAATTTAATTCCCGCTGCGTATCCAATAACTACGGCGACATAATTTCAGCAAAACGACATTTTCGCGCCCAAGCAAAAAATCCTTAACCAAAAGAAGACAATAAGTTGAAATAAATAATTACAACGGCTACTGCACTGGTAAAAATCGCTGCCTCAGCACTTTGCTTGGAGTAAATATAGTACTGGAGGGCACCTCCAGCTACCGTCGCTAGCAGTAACTGCCTGCCGTTGTGGCAGTCAACCTGGCTGAGCTAGGTGGCAGCCAGTTTTACTGAGCAGTTAAACAGGCCGCTCCTCATCAGTACCAGCCATCTCACGGAATATGTTAGTAAAATCTTGGTGCAAATTTTTATAAAGAGAGAAAAATTTGACGTCCAAGACGTGACGGAAATATTAGAGGGCTGGTATATAGGATATCCAATGCCTTATTAATCGCCTTTTTCTGGAGATTGTAAACCTAAAATTTAGTAGACGTGGACAGCTAAGATAGTTGAAGAAGGGCACGAGCCTGATGCCTCGCACCTCCTCCCCTCCCGTTACATGCCAGAATGGCAGGCAAAAAGGCACACAGGCTTCGGTAGGAATAAGTGAACTCGAGCTCCAGTAGTATATTTACTTCAAGGCGCTTCGTTGAGCATCTACTGAATGTGTACATCATGAACTGGAAGAAAATATAATTTCGACACAGAGAAAAAGTAGAATATCAGACTCCACGAAAACGGCAAAAGAAGCAGGAAACATTTTCATTGCTAGGATTTCGACGTCGGAAGAGCAAGAAGTGCATTCGACGTTAAATATCAATAAGCATTCCCAATTTTTCCATCTTCTGCTACCTGGTCTACTTATTGCCTACTGAATTCCGTCAGAAAGGAACAGGATCGCTAAAATCTCCAACCGTGGCAATTTTTCGCGTATCTATTACGTTAAGAGCGTGACACGAAACATATAGCTACATAAATATATAAACAAATAAACACAAGGCGCTGTTTATAATATTGTTTGATTCGTGCCTGCATTGATTTCATAGTTTTTTCTACATGTGGGTCTACAAGTTTCCTAGTCAGGCGTTAATACTTTTGTGAGTGATTCTTCTTAGCATCTTCTGGAGCATTCTTTAGTAATTTAATGAGCCATTTGAGTTTCTATTACTTACATCTGGACGCTCGTGCATCAATGTTCAATCATATTATACTTCAGCTTGTTCCTCCCTACGTTCCTTCGTTCGTTTCTTCTCTCCTTTTTGCTCTCGTCCTTGCGTCAATACGACTGGTTCGCTTCTATTATTAGAGAGAAGAAATGAGGGTAGCTTGGAAACCATCTCGGCAAGGAGCAGTAGGAGTCAAATTTTCATTCTTGAGCTGCTACTGCTCGGTCATAGGGGAAGATTTGCTCTCTGACTCTGAACTCATTACACACTGGTTATCACAGCGCTACGTATGCATGATACGGGTCTAAGATATCGCTGAAGATCAATGTTTTTGTTCTGTTGAAGTTCTGCGCGTTCCAGCTCCTTGTAGCTTCTTGTCTACTTCATTGTACGAGATCATGGAAACTTTGCACGGCTGGGGCTGTCATCAATAAGCCAGTATCCTGTCTGCAAAAGTATATTAGCTACCCACTTAAAACGAAATTGGGAAATAAGACAGCTGTATTGAAGAAAAGTAAACGAAAAAATGGTATGTAAGAGAAAACTCCGCAACGTTTTACAACAAAAACCATTTATTAGTGAAAAATAAGTCAGGTGTGCGGTAGTAACAACTGCCTGTTCAAACGCACACGAACAATGAAAAAATAATAAGAAATAAAGAGCAAGGAATTTTAACGGTTCTCGCAGTCGAATGTGTGAGAAAAAGTGATAAAAAATAATAAAATTTTATGAGACGTTGAAAGTAATCTCAGATTAGAGGAATGAATTCATTGAAGGTAAGCTAATATGATTGCTAAGGAATGTGAATACGAGGCACACTAGGTATGCAAGGTTAGTTGAAAAGCGTTAGGTTAGATGCAGATCGTTTGGTTGAATAATAAGTGTTAGATTGGATGAGGAGCGCTAGGTTGGATGAGGAGTGTAGGCTAGATAAGGAGCGTTAGGATAAATGAGCAGTGACAGCATGGATGATGAGCATAAGGTTTGATGAGGAGAGCTTGGTTGGATGACGATTGAGGGGTGCTAGGTTAGCTAATGAGTGTTGGGATAAATGAGCAGTTTTAGCATGGATGATGAGCGTAAGGTTGGATGAGGAGTAGCCGGTTAGATAAGAAACGTTAGGTTAAATGAGGAGCGCTAGGTTGGATAAGGAACGTTAAGTTGGATGAGGAGCGAGCGGATAGATGAGGAGCGTTAGGCTGGATGTGGAGTGTTAGGTCGGATTAGGAGCGTTATTAGCAGGAGATGAGTTGAGTTAGATGAGGTATATAAGGTTAGATAAGGTGTGTTAGGTTAGATGAGGTGCGTTAGGTTAGATGAGGCGCTGCGCAGGTGCTTTTAAATGAGAAATGTTAGGTTAGAGGATGTGCGGCAGGTTAGATAAAACGCATTTAGCTAAAAGAAGTACGTTGTATAGAATGAGGAGCTTTAAGTTAGATGATGTTCGATAGGATAGATGAGGAGCAATAGGTCGTACAATATGCTTTTGAGATGCATATCTAGCATTAGGATTCAAGACTGGCGTTAGCTTAGACGATATTTGCTAGGATAGACGGGCATGTATAAGACCAAGTTCGTCACGGTGAAGTGACGAGCGTTGTATTAGGTCACACTGCGGTAAGTTGTAATATCGGAGAGTAGGACTGGCATATTTTAGAAAATCAAGACATTAATCAACCTAGGAATTTCCACTGGTCTTACTTGCATTAATTACAATAGGAGTTGCAGGTCGGGACCGTAGCTTTTTAAAACGTAACTTGTGGGCGCTTAGCCTCTATAATTTCTTACCCTTAAGATTAGGTACAGCTCTTGGACTGGTTCTGTTATTAAATACGGTTGCACACCACATACCAAGCTGTTAAAGTCCGCCGTAAATTGTCGGGAATTTTATTAAAGCTGACGCATGCTGTCCGCAATTACCCACCCTTGTCCGCGGCCCGGTTTCAGAAGTGTAATGTCTAAATCTGTAGAGGGAATGTGTCAAGGTTGGAGGAACGGCACTGGTGGCGCAATGCTTACGAATTTAGTCGCGAGCTCGTTGCTATCTCACAAACGTGGTCTTTCTAGTTATGGAATATTTCACGTAATACAGAGTACATAGTTGCATACTATGTACGAGTAACAAATTTGCATCGATGGAGATATTTATAAGTTACTCTCAACTGACAAATATGTATATGACTGATCAGAGACTAAATTTAACATAGTAGTATTTGAGTCTCTTTGCAACCTGACATCAGGACGCCAAGCTAAGAGATATAAGTGGAAGATATTGACATCTCTCGGTAAATGACAGAAACTGCGCGTTGCTGTCGTGTGCTTATTCAGCACGAATTGGTAATGCAATGAAGTAGCTCACTGTATTGACTGGTCTTCGCTTCTTCGCTTAACTAAATTAACGTTCGAGTCAACACAAATCTCCTAACATTCTGCAATAACGAAGAGCGAACTTTGATTGGCGAGGAGGTTGCTGCGTTTTGGTGCAAAGCAGCTAATGTCAATTGCACAGCGACAAGCTAGGGGATTTCTGAGCGAAAGTTCCTGGAATAAATTACCACCAGCAGGTGCTAAAAGTATAGAAGCCAACTCGGGTGTTTCAAATTGGATGCAAACATTAATTTTGTGGGCCGAGGGTGTCCAGGCAATGCCCGTAGAATGCCTAATGAGCTTCAATATGAGACCACAGCGACACTTTTCGTTCAGCTTTCCTTACTAATCGTACTCAGTGAAAACAGAGGTTCATTTAGAACCTCTCAAGGTTCTAAAACTGTATTGATTTGGAACTATAAATTTCTATATTAAAGAGGAAATATAAATAATTGAAAAAATAAGTTAAGGTATAAACGCAGATCTTTATAAATTTTGTCGGTATACGATTTAACAGCCAAAATCTTCATAAACTTTTTCTTATTAATGTAGAATTTCTTTGCGCCTTACGTCTATATCTTTCTGCTTTTCACCCGCCATTATATTTGACCGTATTTTTCCATACGTGAATATTTTTTCAATAAGGAAAACTAAAATTCCAAATCTATACCAGCAAAAAACCCTTGGTTCTATGATTGCAACCTTGTTTGCCGTAACGACGTAGCTCACGACTCGATCACATACAATGCTCGCTACAATTACTGTATTTCCAGACGTCTCGGACTGTTTCACACCAACACTGACGGAGGAAAATAAAGGGCTTCTTGAAAACACGACAAAACTTTACGCCAACTGCTCTGAGTTTCTTGTTATGGTCGCACTGAGCAGTTTAACTGCGCAACTTTTTAATGCAACGTCGAGTCAAAATATAAATTGCGCAGTTTCCTTTACAGCTTGGAGATTATGGAAAAAATGGCTTCCATATGCTGCTTTTGATGTCAGCTGCACTAGCATCTCTGAAGAAAAAGCTGTAGTAGATTTTAAAGTTTTCTATAGGTAAAACTTCCTCGATTAATATAGCGAGAAGCCAGGACGTGAGGGGGGGTATTTTTTGTCGACCATATGGCAGGCACTGTGTTGCTTAGATGTAACAAATTATAAGTTAGGTTAAGTTGGAATATAGGTAAGTTAGTTTAGAATAGGTTAGGCTAGATTCGGTTCAGTTAAATTAGGTACCTGACCTAAGTCATTAGCACATATATTTGAAGCTTATATGGACCGCGTGCAATGCTGACATCAAAATGGCTTCAGTGACCTTTTGTTTACCGGGAGTCGGCTCACGCAGGACAGTTTATTTACATGCTCATCAAGAGTCTGTTTGCTGATAAATTAGCTGTTATGGCGTTAGCGTCAAAGAGCGAGCCAAAACAGCACAACAGTTTTGGCTCGCTGCTGGAAATGTTACCAAAGCGCTCAGTAAGGAAGCAGCGCCCTGTTTTAGGCAACTAAAATACCATAACTAGCGGGATTCATGCCTATGCTGTCGTTGACTATTACATTTCTCGTGTTACAGTAAGTATCAAAATATACCAACGGAGTGGCAGGGGATGATTAGCCAAAGCAAAAACTTCGGCAGCTCTAATCCGAAGTAACGAATAACAAAGAATTACGGCTGCCTGCAGCCCCCACGCAGCCGAACACAGATCCTGGTATAATATCGTGGTATAAAACAGCTGCGTAACTCATGAGTTCGGCGCCGAAGAGCCTTCAGTGTAACTGGCTGGGCACAGCCGCTGTCGCGCTCTTTTCTCAAAGATCTTAATTAAAGGAATTGCAAGAAGCCTCTCATTGCTGAATTGCTAAATGCTGAAACACAAAAGGACTTGGAGTTTCTTTTACTCAATTACACCTGTCAATCTACCAAGGCAATGCAGCAGTGGAGCCACATGCACTATTCCTCTGTGACTGTCGCGGTATAAGTCTCATTTAAATGTTTCCATGCTCCACATTATTTTCTAGATTGGCCATATTGCCAATGTGAAATGGTTCTACGTTGCAGTCCATGTTTCTTTTCTCTTTTTGGTGCACTTACTGGTCCATTCACTATTGGGCCAACTCGCCATTCATTCGTATTTGTATCTTGATATCGCTATATTAATATGTTGATTTGTTTATCACGGAGATAAACAGCCTTTTCCGTAGCGTTATGATTTCAGTTTCAGTTAATTGCCTCGCATTCCGTGGTGACTTCCTGCGCCTGAGACTGGGCACGCTAGTTTTCCCTTCCTTCTACTTTCCGTTCTTTGTGTTCTACTTTTCATTGTTTCTACACATTTTTCTCCATTCATTTCACTTTTCCTCCCATTTCACTTCTAGCAGTTGCCGTTTTGCCATTATAAGTTTTTTTTTTCATAATTCTGCTCGTTCTTTGTAATCTTTCCCCCTTTCTATCCACTCTTCTTACTGACGTTCCCAGTTTTCTTTGTTCCCTTTTTTTTTTCTATCCCAATTTTTTTATTTATAAACTATTGCTGACGGCCTCTAGCTTAAGTTAGTATTACCTATTGAAGATAAATTCATTCATTTAAATTCAATGATCTTTATAGTTCAAGATCTAGGCAACTTCCATTAGCGTTTGAATCTTCAAATTTGGAGTTCATTGTAGGGTTATCGGTGCTGTAACTACAACTGGCACTACATCGCTTCATTTTATATTCTCTGCAGCTTGTACTCCTCGGACATTTAAATGTACGAAAAAAACTAAATGGGATAAGGGATTTTTGATTGTTTATTTTTCAGCTTTTTTTTAAATTTCGAAATTTGCCAGGAATATGTACAAAAGGTTGTACTTTCAAAAAGTCACAGGTTTGACCGTGCATCAACGCTTCTTATACAGCAATGCTTGAAACTTTTCAGCTTTCATACACCCCTCGTACAAACAATTATGATCAGTGAACTGGGATTACCTCCTGGATAACTCTATTTAGAATATGCGAAATCTTCGAAATAAAGCCATTTGAAAAGTGTGTGTGTGTGAGGCAGTCCCACCAACAATGGGTAATTGCCATAAAAACCGCCGCCATAAATTTCGCACTGGTTTGTTGAAGATAGCGTTTTTCAACCCTGTACTCAGCCCTCAAAAAGATATGGGATGGAGACCATAAACAATATTACTATACGTATATCTAATACTGAAGAATATGAAGAGAAGCAGAAAGTTGAAATTTGGTTACCCACGACGTACGTTTCGCTGGTCTTAGCTCATTAGGTGGGAGGGTCGAAGATGGTCGTCGAAATTGAAAGCGCTAAATTTTGTAGAAATTTCAGCAGGTTAACACAGTGAGATGTAGCTGTGATACCTACAATTCCAAAGCTTATATAGAATTTTTCAACAAGCAAATGTTTCTTGAATTTTGGAACATTGTCCGCTGCGTTGACTCCAACTTCAATACAGGTGCACCGGGGCGACAAGAACCTGTACAAGGGCTTCAAAGGTTGGCACATCTGCAGTTAGACGGCGGAAACACAACACACAACGATCATTAAATTTTGACGGGAGCATCCAGTTGTTTAAAAGCGATGGTAGGCCTCTTGCGTTGTAAAAGCTCTCCAATATGCAGCATACCAATTAAACATTTGCACTTCCTCCGCCAGTTGCATCATACAGTTTACTTGCCACGGCTTCGAATAATAATTGATGTCTTGAGATGGCATTATATTAAGTACTGAAGAATATGAAGAGAAGCACAAAGTAGAAATATGGTTACCCACGACGTACGTTTCGCTGTCCTCAGCTCATCAGGTGGTTTTTTCCTGTGTAACGCTCTTCAATAATAGATAGGGGAAAATTCAACTTGCGAGAAGCTCTGATTTTCGCTGGAGGAAGTTCAACCACAGCTGTGGTTGAACAGCTCGCACTTGAAAAAAATAAAATTCAGTCAGTTTCGGAGCAAGGACATGAAGTTCATTTTGCACGTATCATACCTACCATGATACCAAATTTCATTTCACGTTGCTGGGGTTGTATACCGATCAAGGAGCTTCAATAGAGAAGGAGGGAGCTTTGTGGCCCAGTAACAAACTTGCCAGCGGGTCAACCAGATCTCTTATGGCTGAGACGCTCATTGGTGGGAAAGACGGGTGAGCACTGAGTTTCACGGTATGAGCAGCAGACGAACCGAGTTGCTGATATGCGATTGGTGCTTAAGTGGCTGGCTGCAGCCATAAGAGACTCTTTACTGACATGCGATTGGTGCATGAGACAACTGGCTGACAGCCATAAGAGACTCTTGAGCTTCAACGGGCTAGGCTACTGGCTCCCTCCTTCTCTATAGAAGCTCCTTGATACCGATCCAAATATGGGGAATCCGATTGTAGCCATAATACGGTTCTAACGAAGCTGTTCTCGACTGTATCATTATAAACTACAATTTTCAAGTGCAAGTGCAATGTTTAGAGAAATGACGCAAACTAACAGAAAAAGTACTTTCAGCGACATGAATCATTTGTTTTTCTTGGGCTGAGTGTTGTATTCTATTGGCAGGCAACCGCACATCAACTGTAAAGCAGCCACGGGTCTCGCAGTAGAACTGAAATTATCAAATACACCAATAAAAAAATGGAAATGTTAAAAATATGAAGGTTGAAATAATGTTATATTAAAACGATGAGAAACAAAGGATAGCGAAGGCGTGTAAATATAATAGAAAAGCAATGAAAAAAATCTCGTAAAAGCGAGACTGCTATATTTGCTTATGCTGTCTTTATATCCCTATCATGATATACAGGGGCGAAAATTTTGCTGGTAAAATATCTGCGAGATCCATCCCTGATATACATATATAATGTGCCGTAGATAAGCAATTCGAGCGCGTCAAAGAGTAGGAAATTCAATCAGTGCGGTGGAGCACCAAGCGTGGGGATGCTACCAATTTAACACAGTACCAACTGGTAATAGCCAGGGAGTGACAAAGGCTGCGTTCGAGGGTAGAGTGAATAACAGCGCAACGACCTTGCCGGGTGTTTCGCAAAACACTCCCGGCCTTGTCCATCATGGCCGGAACTGTATAAGTTATACCACCATCGACATAGTTACTGTGCCGGTGAAGATTGTGAATAGTGGCATCAAAGATTACATCAGATGATACCCAAAAGATCGTCATCTTGCGATAGAGACAAGATGCGGTGCAAGAATCTAATACTAAGAATGACCGTCGTGTGATTATAAATATATATATATATATTTATATGTTCGGTGTCACGCTCTTAACGAAATAGATAGGCAAAAATTAGTTCTGGCCTTTCTGGCTTCATCAGTTTAATCTTCGGCTTAAAGACTGTGCTGATCCTGCCAAGCTTCATAGGAAACTGATAGCTAGAAAATATTCCAGGTTGCTGATGATGGCACTCGAACAGGATATCTGATTCCGGTCTTTCTTTGACAAATTTGAAGTCCACTCAATGCAGTTGCATGCAGCTTCTCTGAACAATCTCTTCCATCGTGATGTGTACTCTCTTCTGAGGTCTTCTCCATCCAAACTTCAGCCGCCTTTAGTTTACACTGATCGTCTTATTTTCACTGCATAATTATAGAGGTAAATGCTAAGATATTCTTCAGCGGTCAGCACGAGCGTAAAAACCACGATGATTTCTTGGCAGCGAATGGTTTTCTCCATTTTAGGTTCTTCTTTCAACAGAACAAGTTTTCTCTGAGTCAGAGTTACAGTGCCAAGACATAAGTATTTGCACAACTCTATTTTTTATGTATTTTTGAAATTCAGAGTCTGCTTTACGATAATTAATACAGGAAGTTTATATAACATATATATAATAAAATATTTAAACAGAACAGCCAAATGTGCACTTATAACAAGAATATTTAACACAAGTAAAACTAATTAGGGACAAAAGTATTTGACCAAAATAAACATGATGTTGAATCTTTAATAATTAATAGTATAATTTGAATAAATTAGTATGGAAATTATTCTAGAAAGCTCACGAAACGTCTCGAAACAAATGCAACGTATACAAACCACAGCCGGCGCAATCATTACTTCTCTAGACCTCGTTGAAGTCGCGCACACTCTCACTACAATGCCCAAGGTTAAAAGAAATCCCTGAAGCTACTCGTAAACGGATAATTCAAATTCGTAGTGAGGGATTAACTTATAGAGTAATAGCAGAGCGTGTCAATGTTCCTTTTTCAACGGTTGGAGCAATAGTCTGCAAGCATCATGTGAATGGGGCGGTCTCCAACCTGCCAAGAGCTGGAGCTCTGCGTAAGATCATGGGTCGTCCTCGGCGCTACATGCTATGTAAGGTGACTAATGACCCCCATGACAACTCGTGCTGACCTTCAGAGTGAACTGGCGTCTCAGGGACGCATGTCAACAAGAAAACTATTGTTAGGGAATTGAACCGTACTGGCATTCATTCTTACACTCCTCGCAAAACTCCTCTTCTTACAGTAAAACATGTCAAGAGCCGCTTAACATTTGCCAAAGACCACCTGGACAAAAGAAATGAGTATT
>LQNS02000140.1:15955948-15970809 GCA_001587735.2 Parhyale hawaiensis
AGGATCGTGTGGTGGGCATTTGGCTGCGAGGATCGTGTGGTGGGCATTTGGCTGCGAGGATCGTGTGGTGGGCGTTTGGCTGCGAGGATCGTGTGGTGGGCATTTGGCTGTGAGGATCGTATGGTGGGCATTTGGCTACGAGGATCGTGTGGTGGGCTTTTGGCTGCGACGATCGTGTTGTGGGCATTTGAGTGCGAGGATCGTGCTTTGTGAGATTCTGACTATGAGGACCGTGCTTTGTGGGATTTTGACTATGAGCACCGTGCTTTATGGTATTTTGACTACGAGGATCGTGCTTGTGGGATTTTGACTATGAGGACCGTGTTTTGTGGGATTTTGACTTCGAGGACCGCGCTTTGTGGGATTTAGGTCGAGCGTCGTGAGCTTTCCCAAAACAATGCAGTGAAGCTATTGAACGTTCGGCATGCAACAGCTCCCGCAATGTTTGGCGGAGGCGGTTTTTTTATTACTGGAAATGAAGGAGGCTAGCCGCTGCGGCGGGGTGCTTCTGGTGGCGACAGTAAACTGTAGCGACAGCGTTCGACGCTCCCCAACTGGACAGGTCACCAAAGCTGCTTCCAATCAACTTGCAAGCACTCACCGAAATCGATTTCGGTTTATCATGCTCTGCCGCACCGCTCTCGAGCCGCTTACCCCAATTTTCTACTAGGCTGAACGGAAATCTGTTTCGATTGGCATCCATTTGTACGGCAAGAAAGTTCAAAATGTATGGAGCAGGTACATGTATCTGTAAAAATGGAGCATTTGTCACCGGCCTTGTACCTCGTATATTTTTACTGTAGGATACATAAAGCTCTGAAAATCTCACGTGAAGCGCAATAACAACGTAGGCAGCAGTATTACAGGCTTCCTCAGATAACCTTATATCATTAGCATCTGTCAAATTATAGATAGACGCCAAGCATGCCCAGCAGCTACGTTCTTCAATGAAGGGTTATTGGGACCTTGCTCTCGCCAGCCATTGTAACATGGCTGAAATTCTGCAGCACTACCTTAAAATAGATCCAGGCTCTTTGAAGGCCATTTTCCGTTGCTCAGGAACACTGAAAAGTGCCCCTGGAACCAACGTCGAGTCATTTTGGAGCCATGTGTGATTTAGGATCCTTTTTTATTTCTAAACTAGTAGACGTACTCCTATCTCCTCTTCAAAGAACTTCCCAAGCACAAATTAAACAGTCTGCCTCTTCGCTTAACAATTTAGCGTCAGGTGGCGTCGTCCGCAGTACTGACTGCCACATAGGAGGGCAGTGGCGTACTCTTGGTCATGTCGGGGCCACGTTATTATACAATCGCACACTCAATTTATAACCGGACCTTCAGCTCGTATGTCGTCCGGATCCACTGTGAAAGTAGGTAGTAGAAATACGATCCCAATGACCGACCTGCGATCATTGCAGTAAAGTAGAACCGTAAATTTTTTGGTCTTAATTTTATCGGCTAGAAAAACTAGCGTGCTGGAATTGTACCCAAAAGGTGTATGGCCGTATAATGCCGATACCACACGTCCGAATGTGTTGATGTGCCCATTTAAAAACAACACTTGCAAAGAATATTGAGTTATAAATGCCTCCAGATGTAATGAGATGTCCGAAAGTTAACTAACGACATTTGCGGAGAGCTGAACATAACGTTTGGATGAGAAGATGACGATACTCGTTATTTTGACTAGCGTGTATCATGGCCATTAGATTGGGCCCCAAATTCAAGCACTTGAGTCTTGACTTGTCCCACACTGAAGATAGAAACTTTGGCTTTTTGACTTTGAATGTGCTGCAAATATAAGAAGTAACGCGATTACGTTGAGCCTGCTCTAAATAAGGGGACAAGCTCTAGTTTTTAGAAATTTCGAGGGTAACCGTTTTAGAGTCTATGCCTGAAATACAATTTACAACTGGTCGAAGCCAGCGACTACAATCATAACAGTAAAGTATAGCCAAGCCTAGAAAGCTTAATTTTGGCACCCAATCGAACACGCCCTAAATGAACCTACGGCAGAACACAACCGACCCTGCGTCCAGTACAGCTAAGTCCCATGGAACGCCTGGCCAGAGTGCGGGCTGTTTCACCCGCAGCTTATTTTGGGACGAGGGCACTTTAATATGTAGAACTAACAGTCCCTGTTCATCAAGAAACGCGAGCTGCAAGAAGAGGTGATTGACACTTGACATTAACGTCTGGTGTTAAATATTTGAATACTGATAACCATGCCATGATTACCCAAATGGATTTTGCTCCTAGGTTGTAGCTTTAAAAACGTAAAACTTGTAAATGTCAGGAGTACTGAAATGGCAATGCTGTATGTCTCTAAATGCCGTAGCTCGGAAAGTTCAACTTTCAGCATGTGTGTATGGCATCACTAAAAGCTTGAGCATCTTCTGACACTTTGAGCTTGAATAGTAGAAAAGCTTTAGTAGATCTACGCCTTTGCGAATAAAATGGAATAGCTCTGTTGGACGTAAGTAGCGCGTTCTTTGCGGCAATGGAATGTTGTACGGGATCAGATATGTCTACATGAGTGTGTGCTGGGCAAAGGTGCGGTATTTGACCCGGAATACACTTTGTATAGCCATAAATTAATGATGTTGTAATTTGAGAGACAAGATAAGGGATATTAAATAATCGCTTTTAACTGAAACGTTTAGAGTTTATTTTTTACTTCAAAAGCAAATCATGAGCTTAGTTTTATTCAAGATGGCCCACTTTTTGTACTCACAAATCTCCAACAGATCTGGCTATTCACCTATTTTACGCACATCACTTGCAAATCCGACCACTGCAGAAACAACGAAGCGCTTAAGTGAAATGAAATTTTACTGTGGTTTGGAGCAAGGCATGTTCTCCTACAGTTTGCATTCTAAAGGGTTCAAGTCTGGACATTAACACGGCCAATTCTCAACCCTGATAAAACGAGGAACATTCGTGTAAAACCACAGCTGAGTGACTTTTGCTTCGAGTGCTGGGGCTGAATCCTATTGAAAGCTCCATTCTCTTCCACTGAACTAAGAACTGGTAAACCACTTGATTAATTGAACTTTTCTTCAACAACGTTATCGAACTGTACATACCGGCAGTGGTGTAAACCCCCTGTTTCGCAGATATGAAGCTCCGTGACCTCATCATAAGACACACACAACCAAAGTATCACTTCGGTAGAATGTTGTTGTCTCTTTGAACCCTGTGATTGACTTCAGAATGTTTTTTTGGCTCTATGAAGATATCATTTTGACGGTTGAAGCTCTCCTCCAAAGGGAAAATATTCTCATCCATGGAAAGGATTTCTCTGTGAGCATTTGGGTTCGTGAGGATTAACTGCAGATCTAGATCTTTGGCACTCCATTTCATTGTTAAATCTTACTAATATTGGAAATTATCTGGAAATATATGGATTAGACCGTAAACAATAATTTTACCTATAAATCTTTTATTCTCAAGTTTTCCCTTAGTTACCAGTTACCCTCCGTGGGGGCCGGTTGTAACGTTTACAGTGCTCCGCTAGAGTACATAAAATCAGAAAGTTATAAATTTTCCTAGAATGCAATAAACTAATTAGGTGCACAGTGTACCAGCCTGGCTATAAACTCGACCGTGTGACTAGCGGGACCAGTGACAACACCGTAGGTCACTTAATAGCGGAAGCGTAGACTTCATTTTTGGGAGGCAATAAAAAAGGTTGCAATAAAGCACAGTTCAAGCCAGTGATTCAAAGTTCAACTGATGATTTGGATAGTTTGTGAGGCACAAGAAACTCGTGGTTTAAATGAGTGTACCTTGTGTCTGATACCAATTAAAAGTAAAGTGATTCAGTGTGTGTTGTGTTAAGAGAATAGCTTTCATGCGTGGTGTCTTGCTCTGAACCAGAGTGGAAGGTACCAGGCGTCAGTGTGCCCCGTCTAGGCATGGGTGCTCAGTTAATGAAAGATCCACTGCGAAGCAACATTGGGTTTATACCTGGTGCAGAGAACCTATTACAAATATTACACCGAAAGTTGCTTGTACAAAAGGTGAATTTCTTTTCTGTGCTCCTTGTGCACAGTTACCTCCGGGCATGATAGACATGTTTAACAGATTTCCCAAAAGCTTCATGTGGAATTGTGGAAGGTGCTAACATGTTTCAACTCAAAGCTAAAAATGCGGAGCCTCTGATACAGGGAATCAGTGAGTGAAAGCCCGAAAACGGCAGGAGAAGAACCATTGCAGAAATATGCAGAAACCGTTGATCATGATGAGAAAGAAATCAGTTATGAAATAGCACAGAGCACTGTGAAGAAAAGAAGTAGCTCTGGAGGGAATTAGGTATCTAAAAACGAAAAGAAACCAAGAATCTGCAAGTACTATGGCCAAAACTCAACGTATATATGGAAATTCGGGCAGAGAGTACAAATTTTTCCACCCAAAGAGGTGTCCTAGGTTTATGATACATGGTAGATAAGGTTGCAGCCCAAAACGAGAGTTTAAGTCCTTGCATTTCTGGTTGTGCCAATAATCATCCAGAAATGGCACGTGTTTTGATACCACATGTCCTGAAATACATCTGAAAGGAACCATACGAGCGGCTCCCACTGCCCATCATAGGCACACCCACGCTGAATGAGGGGAAAATTCGGAGAGACCATGGCAAAACTCAAATCGCACACAAACTCATAAATATGGAGAAAATAACCACCAGTACAATGTGGAAAGAGATATTACCACGAATGACCGTGATAAGAGTGTGTACAATCAAGGTGCTAGGAGAGATTTGCAAAATATGTAAAATTTTTTACCAACACTGTTAGAAAAAATCTCATCCATGGAGACTTATATGGAAAAAGTGCAGCATGTAGGGCAAGAGTACCTGGATTCCACCACGAGCAAAGAATTCTACACAACTATGGGGGTAGGATCCTGGAACAACTCATTGTCTGGAAACGTAAACAGCCAAAAACAGAATGAACACCAGAAACTAAAAAGAAATAAAGATGAAATACTTAGCAAAATCCACGTTATAAACATACGAGGCCTGTTGACGAAAACTGCAGAAAACAAGTGGTACTGTAGGATATAATAAATGATGCAGGTTATAAACTCCTTGCCGTTACTGAGACCCATCTAGATGATGGGTGATGGTGGTGATGCGATAGCCACAAAGTATTATAATAGTTTCGAGGTCCGAGGGACGAGATTATTCTACAAAATGCCTGGTCACATTCGAAATGTCACCGGTACAGAGACTGCAAAATTTAAAAACTGGCTAATTTACATGCTAATACGTTTTCTATTGGCTTTATGATAACTTACGTGTCAGCCAGCAGAATACGAGACCAGTCCATTTTCTTCATAAAATCCCATCAATATTAGTAGCGTGCACTTTTCTTTCGAAGATCAATACACAATAATGCTTTATGCGGCGCAAGGCTTTTTTGGCCAGGCAGGAAGTGGACTTGCAGACACACAACAAAACACTGTATCATATTACAATAAAGCTTAGAGTGATGCTATTGTGTTGCAGGTAATTCGTTTGAAGGCAAATGATTGAGCATTCACTGAGCGGCGGCTGATGGTGCAGGGCCTTTTGAGAGATGTTTTCGAGAACTCTATCCACCCAAAAGAATTCCCGGTAATAAGCTTCTGGAGCCTCAGAAAAATTCCCAATGAGCCTCGAGACAGCAGTTAATTGCCTCCTCTCGCGTGGATGTTATGGAGGCGCAGCTAAGGGAAAGTCTCTCTTGAGTGTGACTAATGCGGGAAGATGAGACTAGGGAGAGAGTTAAGAGAGCGGTTGAATGAAATTAGTGAAATTTCGGCAGAGCGATAACTTTTGCTGCAGAATCGAGGTTTGCTTAGGTGCTGGATAGAGAGAGAGAGCGCCTGGGTGAAGAATGGAAATATCGCACTGAGAGGAGCTTAGCTGATATTTTTACGATTTGATAAGCAAAGTGGTCCTTCGTATTCTTCTTTGGTTTGCATAAAGGCGTGACCTTCTAGGTTGGATTTGCATGGTTCAGCATGCGAGCTGGCGAATTTGAGTTGACTTCAATACGCAGAGTTAAAGTTCATCTTTCATGCAAGTCAACATGCTGCAAGGTATCTACTTTAACACGATTCCATTTGTAAGAACGAAGGTTGCGAACTGAACTGTCTTTCTGTGAAATTATTGACGTACGGCAGTGCCCAAGGTATCCTGCTAGTGAAAGAGCGCACGCTGAGGCAGGGCTCAGCTCTCCTTCTTTGCTACCACACTGAATATGAAAATATCATGCATCGTTGCGACACGTCCACCCCCCTGGACTTTGCGCCCTGCACTGTCAAACTAGCACGAAATGATGAAGTGCTCTGCAGGGCAGCCGCTAAACGGGAGACCTCACAACAGTGGGGAGCAGAGCTGGGCTGTAAATAACGAAAGACCTGCCAACACTTGACACTTGACACACCCAGACTGAGCAGAACGCTAGGCAGTGTCACAAAGAGAAACTTTCTAACCAATATACAGTTGTACCTAATGCAACGCATCTCTATGAACAAACCTTGTACAAATGATGTTCATTCTTCCTAAAAACAAACAAGTTTTCTTCGAAGTTTTCAGCTGACCGATGAGAGCTGAAGTTGGGGAAGTTTCCCTGTTTCCCGCCTTCCTTGATTAGTTGGAAGAGAAAAACTTCAAAGCGAACCGGTCATTTGGCGGGTAACGGTCACCAAACTACCCCCAAGTTTAGTCTTTTAAGAAAGTGATCAGTTCAGCCGGGAATTATTCCCTATGAGCTCATTCAAATGTTGGTGAGGGTCTTTTTGTTCTCGCTGAGCAGGATTAGATGTTGTCATCGAGGTCTGTATATTTCACTTAATTTACGTTAATTGCCTAACTTTTGGGAGGCTAGAGTATTTTAAATCGTCGCAACAGCTCGTCGAAAGAACATTAAGCCTTTGTTGATGTCACTTTAACTTTTTCAAACAGTGAGTGATTTTTCTGCTAACATTGGACCATTCACAATAGTAGATTACTTGCTAAATACCAAACTTAATTTTGGCAGTGCAGGAATAAGAAAATTTACTTGTGTGAAGAGCTTGAACATATGAAATTCTCAACACGCTGCAGCCTTGGTACAGATTGATTTTATTAAAGTTTTAGGATATTGGCGATAATTCATTGCATCGGCGCCTGGCGGGCACGCAACCCAGCGTCTCGGGTCCGGTACAACAACACAGCCATGGCAGAACTAGAAGAAGTGCTATGTACTTTCTAGCCAGTCTTTTTAGCTCGCAGTCATAAATGTGACGTCACAAGCAATGTAGTCATCATGAACTAATGACAGCGCTAAGACAGCTCACGTGCATGATAGTATCTCAAGGAGTGTGCTTCTAACCAGGCCGTCGCTTATCATACCGTAGAGTAGAGCAACGTCAACAACGTACAATAGATACGGTCCTCTCCTTCACGTTGGCTAACAGCAGACCATTTTTATCCTTAGAGGTGATTACTACCATCTTTAGCTCATTGGGCTCAATGTAAGGCTGAGGCTTGTGACACGTCTCTTTTCTAGATTTTACCCATTTTCACGTAAGCGGTCGCCCTATAGCACTTGACTTTTGCTTCAACGTAAGCGGAGTTTATTGTGATGCAAAAGACAAGTACTATAGAGCGGCCGCGAAAATGAGAGGAATCTAGGGGAGAGACGTGTCGCAAGCACGGGCATCAGCTTCTGTTGCACTATTTGTAATGTGGAAATTTTTTCTCCTACTCCACGAGTGCAGAGCCACCACGATGCTGGTTCCCCCCGTTAAGTCTCGTTGACTAGAGAGTCAACGACAAATTAACCCACAGTGCATGTAACCACTGAGAGGTGGTTCATCTGGCATTCTTTTTACATAAGAGTCCAGCAAAATTAGTAAATTCTATAACTGTCACATTTGTGGCATTTTGAGTGTGCCTCGGTATTTTGTTGATCAACTTACCTCCTTACTACTGTAAAGCTGTTGGCATATTTTGGAGCCCCTGTTTTGCCGCCATCTCTACCTGGAATGCGAACCTTAAAGGTCCAGCAGGTCTTCTTAGAGAGTCTGGTAATAGTGCATTTCTTCACTGAAGCAATTATCCTTTCCAGAATATTCCAAACATATAAAATAATAAAAGCTATAAATCATTGTTGTATATTTAATGCAAACGTATATGATGGCCAGGCGCTAGGCAGGCATACAGTATACGTGTATAGGTATAATCATACAAATTTAGACTTCCTTATATAGACTAAATGAACTTTGTGTTGAGTTCACAACGCTTAATCTCATCTACTGAAGGTGAAATTTACATGCAGCTGAGTGTATTTTATACAAAATGAGTCTCTTTGACCAGAATTCCCGAGCCCTAAAGTCTTTAAGAGAGGCACTACGCTTCTTAGATTGACAAAAACTTTTCTGCTGCCGGAGTCATTTTGCAGGATGGAAGCAAAGATTACTCTTGATAACCTCACACCCCGTCCGACCTTTAGCAGATACCTGATCAGCTGCAGCCGCGGTCTCGCTCCTGACTGCTTTCTCTTCGTCACGCACATTTTAATTACTAAGTCGAGCCTGTGCTTTCTTTTGACAATGGAACTTGGCTCGTCATGGCAATATAATCTGCTATAGTAAGAGCCTCTTTACAGCTGGGGAATTATCTTCCCCCCCCCCCCACATGCAGCTTCAGCGAGCGGCTTGGAAACGTCAGGTGTCACTTCGGACTGGACCGCATGACTGGACGGACAGTGAACAGGCTTGAAGCATAGGACGTTGCTCTAGAAGTAACTCAATTTCGCCACCTTTACCGTACAACAAAACACAGCCGAATTGAAAGATACATAATTCTTTTAATGCCTGCTAAACTTTCAGACTGTGTGATAGTTACGTAAATTTAAATTTCTAAGTTAATATTCAGATCTGGAAAAGTATATATACACTATGTTGCAATTTAATTGTAAAACTGTCTTTCGGATACTTAAGCTTTCGTTTACAGCCAGAATAATGGTTGTAAATTATATTATATATTTTATATTATTGTACAGTTCCTAATAACATCTTCATCAGGATTTCCACAATATTTTCAAGAACCTATTGGCATAATAGTTAATTTCCCTCAATTTTGGTACATTCATCGTTGATTCGCTGAGTCAGGCGCATTTAGGGTGCGTTTGACTGGGGGTCGAAATTAAGCCTTTGCGGTTTGACTTGTCCGACACTCCAGGCAGGTGCGGTGGCTTCGACTCGTTCAACTGAGTTACAGGCGTTGGCCCTGAATAGGTAACCGTTCAGACTTAAAGACTTCCAGAAACTCAAGCTTGCTTTGTAAAAGGGAATTTTCAGCCGAAGATCAGGTGAACGAGGAGGCCACTCCACATCACCATTGACCAATTTTTCCAATCCAAGCTGAGAAATTTATGGTAAAAATATCCAATCATCCTATGTACCCAGACTTTCTGGACACCCTGTAGCATATGATCTACTGACAGTATGTTGACTTAGGTTAGATGAGAGTAGGTTAGGATAGGTTCGCTTTAGCTAAACAGGTTGCTAACAAAATTACAGTCAAACATATGATACCCAAATATCAGGTAGGTGACATCCTATACTGGCGCCAAGAAATCTTCAGTTTATGTAATCAAATCCTAAGATCAAATACATAAGTTTGCGAGAAAAAATATATAAATAAATAAAAATGAGAAATAAATAAAGTTTCTCCTACTAACTAGCTGTGGAATATAGAGAACTTCCTATTCAATATAGCTACAAAATTTCTCACGTTGAAGCGGTTATATATCTGTTACTAATAGATCTAGTTTTGTGTGCTTTGGTAAAAATATAGAACGTTTATGACTGGCAGTAACAACCTATGTGTTTGGCTGAACCATTAATCTGGTCATATTTGTATAGCGATTTTTCCTTGTGTACGGATGTACTTTATACACCACTCTATATAATATAGCAATGTCTGTTTGCAGAAGCCGGCTGGTGGTTGAGTTTCGAAGAGGAAGAGGGAGAAGGGGTGGTCGGTGGAATGCTTCGTCGCTCTTTGGGAAGTTGACTTGAAGCAGTCAACAAAGGCGACCGACGCATTTTATTACAACAAATAACGTCTAGTAGGGTTTCTAACATGAGCTAGCAGCACCTTCCATTGTAGAATTGTGTGGACATTTTTCAGGCTTCGCAGTGGATTCAACCATCTTGAAAAGAAGCAACTTAAGATGGCAAAGCGCTTTTAATTACATGTTTTCGTGACACCACGAAAAACTTAATCTCTCTCCAGCAAAGAGCTTCACGTGTTCTATACAACCCAGTGCATTGCCGAGCCTGTAAAAACAACACTCAAGTACATGGAAATATCGGCTTAAGAGAATACACTTGGATATTTTGAACTGAGACACCCTGAGCTTTTGTAAATTCCAATTACTTGAGGACTTGAAGCCTAGTACTTGTCTCACTCAATATGCAGTATACGTAGGTATGGATTTACACGGGTTTAGCAAAACTAGGCTTGGATAGAGCCACAGTCACCTCACGTTACCTGCAGGTAAGTGAAGCTATTAAGGATTGAATTGCCAGTGCAATTTGTGTTCACCACACATCAGTGTACTAAACGAATGTGAAAAATTCTTGGAATGTAGTATCGTCTAAACTTTGGATACATAACAAAATGTTCTATATTTGCTGTGTTTCCTTTCTTTATACTCATTTTCGCGATACTTGCGTATCAGATTATTGGTAGCTCCATAGCTGCAGTAAATTGATGCAATATGCAGAAATTTCACTTCAGCCATCAGGATAAGTGTCAGATTATAATAATAATAATCCCCGCATATTTAAGGTATTAGAAGGCAACGGTGAATGACACCTAATATCCTCAATCAAGCATCTTTATTTGGTGCCGTGAATTGAACTTGAAAATACAAAGATGCAAAGATGAACAGTCTCAATCCGGGCCGCTGCCAACGACAGTAATCGGCTGCCAGCCACCCATCTCCGACCGGCCCAATTTTTGCCAACTTGTCCAATCTAGCGCAGTTTTGTCGTATTTCTTTCAGAATGTGACATGGGGAGAGACATAAACTCTGCTGCTAAATAAGATGAATAAAATATGCGTAGCCTATAAAGACGGCTGTTCATTTCCGTGCTACTTTACCCGCTAATATTATAAATTAGAGCACTCTTAGAGCAAATACCTCCACCAAGGAAGGCAACTTTAACGAGAAATTTATATTGGTTTTGAAACTCAGACTTCCGTTTCATCAGCACCAAAATCTGTTCATTTGTGCATTTTGACAGTAATAACAGCTTCTGTAATTTCCTTAAAGATCCGTTAGTAACTTTTCGAGTTATCTTCTGACAAAATTTAGACAAACATTAGTCAAACACATAAACGAACAAATCCACCATGACCAAAATTTCAATCATTTATGTCTTACAACACTTCTAACAATTCAGGTAAATTTCATAAAGATCTTTACAACCTTTTTTGTTATTTTAATAACAAACATAAAATCAAACACAGAGTCAAAGAAATAGAACAAACAAACAAATGGACAAATAGATCGTCAAAAAATTGGTCACTTAGTCATAGTAATTCACCTAACAGCTTATGTAACATTCATAAAAATCTGTCCATAACTTTTTGAGCTAAGGCATGAAGAAAAAAAAAAGACAAACAAAAGACAAATCAACGAATGAACGGATCTTCACCATAAGTTAATCATCTGTTCTTCCTAACATACCTAACAATCCCCATAAATTTCGTAGGGATCCGTCCATAACTTTTTGAGTTATCTAGGGGGTAGACAGGCAAACAAAGAGACAGACAAAAAGACTCGACGAAAACATAACCTCTTTGGCGGAGGTAATAATGCAATGTGATGATGCTGCAGCCACAAAGGATACAATGCACTTGCCTGCGTGATTTGATATTTTAATAGCCTTAAAAACGACTAATTATAAAGGTAGTAATTATATCTCTCTTAAATTGATGGTAAATATTTGTACTGCAGGTATAGGCTTACAGGCCCTAAAGGAGTATACGGCTGCAGTCGACCACAGATCGTCTAGAGCTATGGCGCTAATAGCAGAAGGTTTCATGCGACAAGCTGCGCTCCCCGACCCTCCCCATTGCTGGCAAAGGTCTGTACCCCCATAACAGTATGCAGACCGGGGGCAAACTGATCACATTGAGCGCAGCGAAGAACTTCCCTAGCTGGAAGCAATATCAGAAGCTTTAAGCAGGGTTCACAGTATGAAGTGACAGTAAATTTACTGACAGTATCGGGTATTGACAGTATCGAGAACACGCAATCAATAATATACTGTAAGTATTTCCATCAGTAGTTGCTTAGATTCCGTGGATAGCAGTTGGTGTTGTCTGCTCTATCAACTGTAATGAAGGAAAAAAAGAAAGAGGTTTGCGTAGCAAGAATTGTTTTGTTCGAGGAAAAGAGACAAAATCGAAAGAAATTTGATAAGAAGCGGATTCTGAAACGTGAGATGCACACGCACGTTAATTTATTAAATGACATAATGCTCACGGAAATGGAAGACTTTCATAACTACTTCCGAATGAATGAAGACATCTATAACAAACCTTTGAATATTATGAAGCTGCCAATTACCTACGGTTGCCACGCCTGTACTGACAAGAATACTGTGGTTACGTTCACATCGTACGATCAGTATAGTAGTTTCCATCAATTCAAGAATCCCAAATACTGATGAGATTTCTGAACACTTTTGATCGTGTCAGTATTTTCATCAATCCATCAGTACAACGGGTACAAGATCAGTATACTGTCAGTATTCCTAGATACTGTCAGCAATACAGATCGTGTGAACGCGCCTTTAGTCTACTGCTACTGCTGGTAGCATTTTTGTCAGTGTATCTCTTGTACTGCAGAATTATAAGGAACACTCACGTGTATCTGAGCTAGGTGTACACTTCTGACGGTCGAGATATACGTAGGTCTCTTGAACGCGTTCACTCATTCACTCGTTCGAATGTGTTACTCACCTGTAAGACAGCAGAAGAGTGCACTGTTTTCTGAGTTTTATTTTCCCCGAATTTGGGGAAATCTCCGTATTTTGCCAAGTGATGCCTGCCGAGGAAACAGATTTGACAGCTAACATTTTAATAACTTTTGTGGGATACACAAAGTTGTGGTGACAACGACGCTACCAAGCATTCGGACGAGCGGATGAGTAACGCTTTCAAAAGACCAACGAGTAGACAGCGCTTAAAACACAAGTTCCATATGGAACTCTTAAAGGTTTTGAAACAGTATGGATCCGAAATCCTTTTTCTTTATCGAAAAAGGAAGGCACCGTGGAAGAAAACGGAAAACTATAATTACAGACGAAAACTAGAATGCCTCGTGGCGTAAGACTATCACCCGCAGTAGGAGCAACCTGCCATCATTTTTGTTGGCCAGCTAATCCTAGTTCTTTGGCGTGGTCACATCGAAGGCAGCCCACCAGACTCCGTGCAAAAAATCATGAACATGGCTCAACTCCTTCTACCTGTTTTTGGGTGGAGAGCAGATTTTATCGCCGTAATTTTTATGATCGGCAAATCCTAGGGCCACATCGAGGACAGTCAATCAAACTCCCTGCAAAAAATCATGAACATAGCTCAGCTCCTTTAAACTTTTTTGGGGAGTTTGGGTGGAGATCAAATTTCATCGCCGTCATTTTTTATGGCCAGCTAGGCCTAGATGTGACGTGGGTCACATCTAGGGCAACTCACCAAACTTCCTAGAAAAAATTATGAAGACTGCTCAACTCTTTCGACCACTTTTTGGGTGGACAGACATACAAATATTTATTTATATATATACTTGTAGATGGGGGTTTAGGATGACAATTTTCCCATTAGCCTACCAAAATGCCGTTAGGCTGACAAAATTTTTGGTAGGTTAATGAACTGCCCACTGAAGTCCTAGTAGGGCCAATCAAAGCTTGGCTAAGTAAGGCCAATCAAAGATTGACGTTAAGTAACGAATAGCTAACCAACAATGAGCTTTTACAAGGCCAACCTTGGGGTTAGGAAGGCAAGGACTGGTTCTCCTAATGTTCAAAATACTTTAAAACACTCAAATACCCCTAAAATACAATTTACTAGACGAACCAGTCTTTGCCTTCCTAACCACAAGGTTCTCGGGGTAAGAGCTCATGTGGAAGGGCTTCTGTACTAGGGTGGTAGTCGCTGGTGTTGGTGGATGGCAGTATCTAAGCGCGCTTTTACTGTCGAGAAGAGGGAGGAAGTGCGCCGTGGAGTTTTCCGAGATAGTTAAATACTGGGAGTCAATCCCGTAGATATTTTGAAAATGTTCTATGGTGTGGATTTTTAAAGATGTTTTATCGCAATTATGAGATTATGCATTAATATATATATATATATTTACTTAAATCTTCAACGAAAACATTATCACCTCTCTCACTTCGTTTGCCGGTGATGAATAGAAAAAGGAGAAATGATCCGCGAAGAAGCACTAACAAATGCACACGTCAAAGTAAGAAAATACTCTTTGCTAAATGTCAAACAGCTACTATGGTACTGACAAGAATACTGTGGTTGCGTTTACAAGATCAGTAGAGTAGTTTCCATCAATTCAAGAATTCCAAATACGTCTTATTTTTACGTTAAAGTAGACATTAGTTGAAATTTATTTCAGTATCAGATCTGACACTTTTCTGCTTTCTAACCGTCAGTATATTTCACGGTACTTTTATATATTCACTTTCTTCAATAATGAAAATCAAGGGTTCTAAATCTAGGTTTAACGCCAAAGAACATTGATTCTAAGTGTACAAGTGCCAGTCGCTCCGGAAATTTCTTGTTTTAAAGGAGCGCAGCGACT
>LQNS02000140.1:15978038-15988145 GCA_001587735.2 Parhyale hawaiensis
TGTTTGTCGCTGTGTTTAATTTTATGTTTGATAGCGCAATTACTCAAAAAATTATGAATGGATCTTTATGAAATTTTCAAGAATTGTTAGTAATGTTGAAAGACATAATTGATTAAATTTTGGTGATGATCGGTTTGTCCGTTCATGTATTTGACTTATGTTTGTTAAAGTGTGTTAGCAGCATAACTCAAAATATTGAGAATGGATCTCCAAGAAAATTACGGACACTGTTAACATTACTAAGAGGCACAAGTGATCTGATTTTGGTGTTGAATATAAAGAAAATCATGGTTTCAGAGCCGATTTGAGTTTTTCGTCGCCGCTGCCTTACTTGGCGGAGGTATGCACTCTCAGCGTGCTCTAGTTTTGAATGTTTCATTTCTTTTCCCTTGGCGAGAAAGAACCCCCGCTCCTCACTAAGATTAATACTCACATCCTGCAAAGAGAGTGTTAGAAAGAAATTATTTGGAAACACTGAAGGTAATCTGGAAGATTGAAAATATTTATCATTATCTTCTAAAAATGCAACATTACTGAGGGACACCCGCTATATTATCGCATTATCTAGGACAACAATGAGAAGGGTTATAATTTATCTATCTACATCTACAAGCTACAACATAATGGAGACCAATGTGTATTTATCTATTTAACTGCTCATTTTATCCATTTTCTTTCACGCTTTAACAGAGCAGAAAGGCGGAAATTAGCCCAAGCTTGTGGCTGCGCAGTTCACTTACAGAAGATAGTTGTGTCAGATTTGAGCGTATGCGCTAGGCTATGCCCCTAAATTTCCAGAAGTGTGACGTCAAAATTACGTCACGCCGCTGTGGAAATATAAAAGATTCCCCCCTGCAACAGTGGCGTGACGCAATTGTGATGTCACAACTCTGGAAATTTAGGGGCGTGACGTATACCCTCAAGTCTGGCACAACTACCCCATCTTCCGTAAATGACCTGTGGAAGTTGTCCATGATCATACTGTCAAGCTTCATTGAAAACTGATTGGTAGAAAATAGGCCAGGTTACAGATGCTGGCAAGCGTATCTTAATCAGCGACAGTTGAAATTCAAACAATGAAGATATCGAAGGCTTAGTCTGATTTGTACGAGTACTGTCTTCGCCATACATCGAAACTGTCTCAATGTATAGGTTGATCTATGTCTGAATGCGCTTCTTGCATTGCCGAAGTTGAGATCACAGCACTGAAGAAAGAGGAGGCGTTTCTCCGAGAACAACCAAAACTACGCAACCATAAGCAAAGTTATGGTTCTATTGGCGAGCAACTAGAGCAGCCACAAGGAAATGAGATGGTATCCAGCGCCCTCTCTTGACAAACACGACAAACTCATCTTGTCAACGAAGATATATCCACTCCGCTCTATAAGCAATCACAGTCTTCAATCACGCTGTTTTGATGTGAACTTCAACCTAACATAACTTATAACCATAAACAATACTTTGTAGCCGCATAAAAATTCAATTCTACTCCGCACAATCACCTTCGCTTTGTAAATAAACACGTGTGACGTCACAGCCAAGACCGACAAGCGCACGAAAAATGAAGTTGTGACTTGTGGTGGTGAACACAACCAAAAACGATTTTCCATGTGACGACCACGTTTTTGCTCGTCACGTGGACATTAATTTGATCGTTTCTGCAACTTGTGGTTGTATTCACGCGCAGAACTTCGCCACAAAGAATCGCCTCTGAAGCTTCCATTGGAACTCTCTTGCATCTTGATTCGTAGTCTCTTCCTACACGTGATTTCGTTGCATCTGCTATTCTTCCAACTTTCATGCAAGTGTCGACGAAACAGCTTTCAATAACCAAAAATCTATCGGACAAATATGACAGCTATGGTAGCTATGATAACAAATCGAATCAATTAATTTCAGTGTTGCTGAACTGCCTGCAGTAGTGATTAATGTTTTTCATGTCAGAGAAAGAAGTATATAAGAGTGTCGGTGCTGAGTAATTATGAAGCCGTGAAACCTCATCTGCGTGAACTTTAAAGTTGGCCACTGTATGAAGGAAGAAAGCATGGTTAATGAAGCAGGATGAACACAAATTCTTCTCTGTCATTTCTGACAGCGCGAGCACACCAGTATTATTATATTTGGGACTATTGTTGAGCTATTTTGTCAAGTAACTTTCACCAAGTTCTTTTTTTTTTTTCATTCTATTTTCCAGGTGGAACAAAGCTACAAATAAAGAATGCAAGTGCTCGTCAAAAACCGGTCGAATATTTAAGCGCTGTATTGGTTCAGGAGGGCGCGACACCTATCGGCAGCGCTCGACTGAGATAAATAAAAATGTACCAGCATCTGATCGGGTTTAAAAATGTAATGAAACAGGATATAAATTTAAAAACAAATTTGGATGAGCGTTGCAGGCTTTAATATATTACTTGCAACATATCGACTGCATCGGCAGGTCAACAGCAAGTGATTCTCTACGTGTTGCGTTGTACTCCTTAACCCTTTCACTGAGCAATGATATATGACGTATAAACCTATTGTTACCAACGTCAGAAACTATGGATGAGGAGATCAAGTCTCACGTAGCGAAAGAGATAAAGTGAATTGATTTAAGAGAATTCCAAGCGTCCGGTGAGTCAATGTTGGAGTACAGAGGAGGTCAAGTTGCGCGCGTGCTTGATGCGCTCATGAAGTATCTACAAAAAGCTACCCAAACTAGTTGGAAAAAATTAGACCTTCTTTGATGTCAGGGCTCAATTTGAAAGCTAAATTATACGGAAACTTTCTAGAGATAACTCTAGAAAAGATATGAATGCCAATAGAAAATAAAATATGTATAACGTTTTGAAGGGTTTTCTTTCACCTACCAGTTTGTAAGTAGTCCATAGTTAGCGTTATCATAGTTGTTACCAAAACCGAAAAGAGATTAAAATCACGAATGTTCGTTTTGAAAGCAAGCTGTTTTTTTAAAGTAAAGTGTGCCTTGATCTGCAATTTTAATCGGATTGAAAAAAATATTTCTCTAACTCAGCAGAGTGGATGCACACAGAGCTTGAAACCCCAGTTGTTGATGTTCTTATGCCCAGAGCGCACGTATATTATGAAACTTCTGACCTTCACTACCTCCAGTAAGTTCAACGTACCACTGTTGCAGCGGACAGCCTGGACTAGATCCTAACAGATGATGCCCAGCCCTTCCAGCGAACTGATCTCCTTTCCATCATCCTAGTTTTGAGCGGTTTATCTGAATTAGAGTCCATTGGATGCGGAGACAGAGCTGGTTAGCGAGGACGCTGCTAGACATTAAGGCATTATCTTCAACTGCAAGTATTGCGAGCGGTGGCCTGTTGAGCCGCTCTGTGCATTTCCAAAATCTGTGCTGATGCCTATAAGCTCTCATGAATTATCTATCGTTGTATGACTAATTCCATGTAACAAAAAAACAGATAAAGTAACATGAAGCACACGAGTGATAATGCCATAAGTTATCACTCTGTACTAATATTACTAATAGTTTACAGCACCTAAAGATCGGGTGTTCGCGGCCCGACCCAAAACCTCGCACACGCGTCTTCCATAAGCGAGTGGCGTTTGGATCTGACAAACCTGCTGAATATTTAGGAGAGTAGTCACCCCAGGCGTGCAGCAGCGAATAACTCTCGCCTCCAGTATTGTGCCGCGTCAGGACGCTGTTGTTTCGGCTGACCATGCAGGATGTAACAATGGATGAGACTGGCGGCACGGTCATCACAGGGTGGAGGAAAGTAAAGCTGAAGCGTATTGCATAACTAAAGTCCAAGTTTTGTGAATAAATTCATTGAGTTTAAAGTAGCGATCCACTTTTGATTAGCAGGCTTATACTCTGCGAGAAAATTTCATTAGGCTTCCATTCTAAACGTAGGAAACATTTCCACTGTGGATTATTCGTTTTCTTCCAGCGTAGCAATTTTGAACACGTGCACAGTCTCTGCACATTAAAAAAAAGTACAGCGCTTCCTACAAAATTAGGCATTAATATGGAAAGTGCAGAGGTGACTCATCATGCATCAGTAAGCTGGAGGACTCTGAGAGTGCATACCTCCCCCAAGCAAAGCAGTGTTAACGAAAACATCAAATTGATTCTGAAACCAGGATTTCTTTTCTATCATCACCAGAATTATTTCAGTTGTGACGCTTGGCTTTAATAAGAGTTTCTGTAATTTTCTTGAAGATGCGTCCTTAACTTTTTGAGTTACATCCTAAAAAACATTATGACACGCACAAACGGACGACCCGACCATCGCTAAAATTTTGTCATTTGCATCTTTAAAATTTCTAGAAATTCCTGCAAAGTTCTTGAAGATCCGCTTATAATTTTTTGGGTTATGTTGTTGCAAAAACAAAAAATAAAACATGAAGACAAACAAGTAATCAAAAAGATCGTTTTAAAAAATTGGTCATTTACTGTTCGTAACATTGCCAAAAATTTGTGTAAATTTTATAAAAATTCTTTCATAACTTTTCGAGTTATATTACCAGAAAAAAAAAGGTAAACAAACAAACACTCGATTGAACGAATCTTAACCAAAGTTAGCCATCTGTTCCTCCTAAAATGCCAAACAGCCCTTGTAAATTTTATAAAGATCCCTCTATAAATTTTTTAGTTATCTTGATGAGAGACAGACTGGCAAACCGACAAACTCATCAAAAACATAACCTCCTTGCGGAGGTAACTATCAATTTTCTTTTATTCTCCAAAGAATATCAATTCAATTTCTGTAATCCGGCCAAAATTATGACTATCTCCGGATAGGCCTTAAAAGTTCAAGGGTCAGGATTGACTGGGCAACAGTTTGCTCGCGTGTTCTCTTCAGTTCTGGGCGCCCAATATCCATCTGCATCTACTTCACACGCTCACCGAGCCATAGCTCGGACAATGAAGTCCTGTACGAGTAATCCACTCTGCGACAGCACACTTTTTGTAGTGTGCAATCTCGCATGGGTAATGCAATGTGTTTTGTGGCAGTGTGTAAAGCTCACCAGCTGCCGCTGCTGCTTGCCGTGGTCACCCACGGTTCGGTATGTAGCACTTTCCTCACTTGTCTAACGCAGTGTTGATGGAAGCCTCGGCTTGAGTGAAACTGAAAGAGCAAGTGAATGAAAAAAAATACATTAGAAGAAGTAGCAAGTTTATCTTAGCTAACATTTTATTTCATCCAAACCCGGCGGCGCTGGAGAAGTGGTAGGTTCTCTAATAGAATTGTGGGCCGCTCCAGAAGCTAAAACTGTAAAGCAGCTTCTGGGACGGCCGAGAGACGGTGGCACTGGCAGATGCGAAGGCAGCGGTTCAGAGAGAGCAAAGACCCAGGCTTCGCCTCCTCCATGGGAATCAACCACTTGGTCTGTCTGTTGCCCTACGTTTAATTAATTATAATCTACATAGAAGTACGCTGTCCCTAGATGCATACGTGCTATTTTCTTAACAGATTAAGCTTCCATACAATATAATTATCTGTTAAGTGTTTAAATTAACAGTGGAGCTAGAGATCGTACGCATATGTCATCAAAACACTAAAACAAAGACCAGTGTGCAGATTTTATTCATATTTCTTGTTGCTCCTCGTGTAAGCGGATAAAATAGGTAGAAATTTTATCCCTGATGGAACAAACAACAAACGTAGACGTTAATTATACGAACACAGAGCAATAAAGTCTATAGGTAGGTAGTGTAGAATCTAAACTCTGCAAAGCAACTACCAGCTTCACCGTGTATAGGAAGGTAGCTTAATAGGTGCTTGAAGTAGAAACAAATGACACGTGCTAGAAGAACATCAATTCGAGCAATGCTGGCATAGTCATGGCTTAGTGTGATATAGCTGCAGGTCTTTCTTCCAGTGATTCCTGTTTTTTCGTCTGTTAGTCGAAGTATCGGCCATTGAGGGATACGGTAAAAATTGTTTCTTACCTTAGAATCCATTTCTAGGTGAACTCTCTATTAAATAAATCGTCTTTCAATAAAAATTGACTGCGCATAGTTTGCGAACAGCTTGACACATATCTGTCACTAACGTATCATAGCTACGACTGAGAAAACAGCTATCCCGATATAATAAAACGCTTTGTGTTTTTATTTATTTATTTATTTATTTATTTATTTATTTATTTATTTATTTACTTACTAGAGGGCCCGCGCTGTCAAAAAATGCCAGGGAGAAATTTGTGATGATACTTCAGCAGCAGCGTACACTTTCGCTACTAACCTGCATTTAGAGGAACACGTTACGACGGCCAACTCAAGTTATCGTAAGAGATGCGTGTTTTCTACTGAGCAGTGCTCTTCAATTCGTTTTCAGCACACTCCTTCCTTCCCTTAGATGACATGCGAAAAAATTAACTATATTAGTAAGCCCTGAAACACCACTAAATTTAATTTTCACTGTGTATCCAGAATACACAGTGATATTATTTAGCAGAACAAAATTTTCGCGCCCACGAGAAAAATCCTTCTTGAAAAGAAGACAGCAAGTTGGAGTAACGAATTACTACGTCTACTTCACCGAAAAAAATCGCTTTCTCTCGCTTCGTTGATTACCTACTGAATGTGTAAATCATGAACAGAAAGAAAATATAATTTCGATGTAGAAGAACAGTAATGAATATCAGACTCCACGGGAATGGCAAGAGAAGCCGGAAGAGCAAGAACTGCATTAAATGTTAACAACGATAAGTATTCTCAATTTAGCCATCTTCTGGAACATGCCTACTGAATTGCATCAGAATGGAAAAGGATCGGAAGAATCTCCAACGTTGCAAGAAATGTATTTAGATAATAAAGTGAAAAGGGTCTGAATATTGCCTCCTTTTGCAACCTGATCATCGATCTCTATGGAAACGAAACTTGATTACGAAATCTGCAACCTGGCGTATTTTTCGCCAATCTATTTCATTAAGATACGGACACGACGTACGTATATAAATAAGCACACGAAGCGCTTTATGATAACAGCATTTTGTGTCCGCTTCCTCAGAAACATAGGCTAAAATTTCAGCACTTCAATGAAGCAGATACTTGAACTTGAAAGACAGTATCATGGCTACGGTTCTCTCACATTGCATATAAGCTGACTGGAGTTGCATTCAAGTTTATTGCAGTGTTTTATTCAGGACAAGAATATGCTTCTGCCTCTCACTATGAAAGACGCTCATGAAAGAAGAAGACTTGATAGGGAACGTAAAAGAATAACAAGACTACTACGGCCTCAGTAACAAACACATGCTACCAATGGAGAGAGAAGACTCATCTATGCGATACAGGAGCCACCGCCACGGGCCCAAGGCCTCCGCTCGACCATTCCGAGTCCTTCCGCACCGGCCTATATTAAGCAAACATATCGATTATTGCTTGAAGATTATTCACGCATATGTCCACTATTATGAACTGACTTTTTGCAATTAACAGTAAACATATGTTTATCTATTTTTTTACTGTAGTCAAAACTGATCTGAAAGAAGGAACTTCATATATACATTTGTACGTGTTTACCAAAATTCTATCTTACCGAAAATCAAGATGTAGCAACAGTGGATGTAATGCACCCTCCTTATACGGGGTTGGCTAAAAGTCACTTTACCATTTTGAAAATTTACTACGCAAAGGCTTATAAACGATAAAAATTTCTAGTAAGCTGCAAGTGAAAAAAAAATACGGAGAGTTTTTACTATAAAGCAACTTCCTTCAAATGTCATTCATTATTATCCAAGCACATACGAACTCTTTTCTGTGTATTTCGCATCACACATCTCAGCATATTTGGTGAAATGTTGCGAAAATCTTAGATTAAATTCTGTTTCATGTTATGAAGAGTGCTAGGATTATTTGCAAAAACTTTATCCTGTAAATATCGAGGGAAGAAAAAAAATGGAGGAGTTATATCCGGCAATCGAGGTGGCCACTGTATGTCGCCAAAGCCTGAAATTTGTTGGCCTGCACTCCTTCACAATATCTAACTGTTTTGTCTCTCTGTACAGAAAAATTCCCTGCCTTTAAGCAGAAAATGACAAAAGATATCAGCAGTTTTTTTTTTTTTTGAAAATTTACCTAAATTCCTAGTCAAGAAAGAAATGGCATCAAATGCTTAAGTGGTAAAGAGAGACAAAGTGAGAGAGAGAGACTTTGGTAAGGAGAGCATTTCCAAGCATTGGCGACATTCCTAGGCCACCTCGGTCGCCGGATATCACTCAACCAAAATTTTTGCTTCAGGGATATTTGCAGGATAAAGTCTTTGCAAATAATTCAAACACTTTTCATAAGCTGAAACAGAATATTATCGAAGAAATCGCAGCATATTTCACCAAATATACGGAAATGTGTTGTGCAAAGTACACATAAAAGAGTTCGTATGTGCTTGAATAATAATGAACGACAATTGAAGCAAGTTGTTTTACAATAAAAACTTCCGATATTCTTCTTCCACTTGCAGTTTATTAAAAATTTTTATCTTATATAGTTTTCGTGTAGTAAATTTTCAAAATGGTAAAGTAACTTTTGGCCCACCCTATATTAGAATCACGACCACAAGAATGAACACTGACCCTGTGAAAAGGTTGTTACCAGAAAAAGAGATCATACCTATACTGCTGAAGAGGCTTCATGAGAATGTTGAAATACAAAGTCGCTCTATGTAGATCTTGCCATCACAGGTTCGCTGTCTTCCAATTTTTTCTTTTTATCACTCTCCCTGTGTAACTTTGCAACATGAGCAAGTCGCCCTCTTCTCTGCTCTATTACAAAATTATTAAGTCACGTTCTGAACTGTTATAATTTAAAGGAAGCTCAACATTACTCTGTCGTCTTTAACAAAGATAGAAGGTCATCAATAAAATGAAAGATGTCCTGTTCCGAAGTAAGCTATCGTCGGCTTAGCGCTTCCTTTTTCTCTATCCAAAACCAATACTTCGATAGCTTGCTAAACGCCGTCCTCCACTTACGCGGCAGATTTTGAATATACTGTACGTACATTGATAAAAAAAATACCCGTGGGTAGTTTCTTACGAACGGTCTGACGGTCTACTTTGTGCGATGTTCCCTGATGTGCCAGATTATCGGCTGCTCGTTTTAACAAAAGTCAGGTCAGCATGACAAACAATAGGCTGGTCTTCATATACGATAGCCTGTAAAAATGTGGTATCATTTTATAATATTTCCTATTAAATGGGTATATACTAAGTCTTAGAGCGAGATTTTTAAAAATAATGACTAATATTGATATATATATATATTTGAGGCTAATAGTCGGTAAGTAAGCAAGTGACTCAAGAAAAATGATAAAGAATGGAAACTAATAAATTATGTATGCAATACACACTACAAGTTAAGTAAGCGTTGAATAAACAATGTAATCAAAATTAAACTAAACATGCGAATTTTGAGTTGCAGGAAATTAAATGAAAGTCAAATGTATTTAATTCATTTTAAAAGAAGAAAGCGCAGTTTTATGGGACCATGAAAAGGAATATACGAAATATTCATTAACACAAGAATGGTGACATCAAACTAAAACAAGCGAAGCTCGCAGTACGGCAGAAGCATAGAAAATATAGATTAATATAATTATTATAGCGTTGATTTATTACCAAAAAAATTAAGCGCACAACAGTGCTGAATTCAGAGTTTTTACTTTAATTGTATAATTTTGCTGCAGATACTGACACAGAGAGTAGCGAAGTAGTTCCTCAACGGCCTATCATAAAACTGTAGAAAAACTTCTTTGCATCATTAATTGGACATTTTAAGTTCTGATGAAACAAAAACTTACTTATATCGTGTAATTTTGTAAGAAAATTTGTAACTTTGAAACGATGACGAGTTTTTTCTCCAATATTGACGAAGTTGGAGCGCATGTGATCGCAAAGAAAATTATAACTATAGCCTATTATTTAAATTTGTAGGTGACAGGTTTGATACATTTGTAGCGCAAGCTTGACAATTTCTTGTTTAAAAGAGATGTGGAAAGCAACTCACATTGTGGAACAACTGCGTCCCACGACCCAACTACATCGGACCCAGTAACAATGGGCCCCCTTTGGCCCAATGTCCCCACACGGGTCCGCACGCCCAGGCCCCGCTGCGGCTCAACGGAGCGAAGC
>LQNS02000140.1:16009466-16021999 GCA_001587735.2 Parhyale hawaiensis
GTAGATGATATTTGTATGCATTACAAATATGATTACACCTATTTCGAATGGTCCGGTTCAGCCAAGTTGGGGGTATACTTACCGACCTACCACCCTGATGCCCATTTTACCACTGGTGTTCGAGAAATTATTGTGGTGTAAAAATCGAGTAGCATCGCTGAAGTTACTGAGTTGATACCACTAAGTAAGTTTGAAAAAAAAAAAAAAACGCTTGGGTTGTTGCGCTGCTTTGTTGTCTGTGTCGTATCATTTGCAATCTGCGATAGATTATCGCTCTGAGGGGCTTCTTGCTCAGTTAGACTTTAGAGCGGCTTTTGATAGGATCAACCCCTTGGGCTTCTTCTACCAGTTGGAGCCATTTGGTGTAGGTAGTATGGTATTGCCAATCATTCATAATTTCGTTGTTGAGCGTACGCAATATGCGTCCGTACATAGACGGTTGTATGGGTACATCCATTAAGGTGAATTCGGACGTTCCCGACGGTAGCATTTTAGTCCCTTGCTGTTCGTGCGGTGTACTGGTGATATGCTGTTTTCGTTGGCGAACACAACAGTTGACATTATGCCCATGATTCTTCCCTGACAGCGGCGATTAGAAGACCGTCGTATAAATGCGTAATATAGTCATTCAGTCCTTGAAGAGGGACATGCCACAGATTTATGTATGATGCTCGGTCTGGAGTATGCAGCTAAATGCAGGTAAGTCTAAATCTGTGATTGTTAGTCGGTCCCTGATACTTTTGCACAAGTATTCGCCTCTGAACATTGGTAGCACAGCGCTGTAGAAGTCTAGCTCTCAGGAGATACTCGGTGTTTTTATTGTTGAAAATTTTACATTACAGGCGCTTATCATACTCCTGGACTCTTGTGCTTCAAATAGGGTTGGGCTTCTGGGACACCGATTGTAGGCTTTAGGACATAGAGGTAAATCCCTTAATTTGTTACGAATACATTCTGATAAATCGAACAAATTACGAGATTTGGAAAAATTACGAGAAAGTAAGTTTGCTATCAACAAATACTAAAATTTCATTCCTAAGTTCAAGGAAAGAAAACGTACGTATGTGAGGGAGCCTACCGGGAGTAGCTTGTTGCAATTATTTAAAATATGCTGTAATTCTACATCTTAAGCTTCACCAGTTTTACATTTATTTAGCACTTGTTGACATTTGAGAAGGATGAAGCAAAGAATTTGGTCTATATACCCACGAAGCATAAAGTTTTCGATGTGGACAAATTAAAATATCAGAGTTCAAATTAAGAGCTACCCTACGGTATCAAAATTTTGAACGCATTAGGGTTATCGACTAATAGAGACTGGACAAATTAGGGGATTTACATGAACTTAATTGCGTGGGTTATTGGTTAAGTTCTTCTCTCCGTGTCCTCAAAGTCTTTGGGAGAAACACTCGATCTGCAGGTGAATCCCATACCTTTACACTGGACACTGATAGGCGTCACATTAGTCAGTTCAGTTGGTGTTTTCTAACACACTCATTGTTGATATGGTATTCGTTGCCTAGATCCTTGTTCGGCCTTGTCGACATGCAGGCATTCAAGTGGACCGTGCGCACACCTCAGCAAAGCAACCTTAACGAAAACTTCAAGTTGTTTCTTAAACTGCGATTTCCTCTTTGTCAGCACCAAAATCTGGTCACTTATACATTTTGACAATAATAAAAAAGTTCTGTAATTTTCTTGACGATCCGCCCGTATACTTCATGGGTTATGTTCTGACAAACATTATTCAAACAGACAAACCGATAATCAATTGATTCTTCTAGCGTTGCTTTGGGAATCCTGCAGGTTGCTTGATGCACCACTGGATTTGTTGCCTGTACATCAAATGACCAGGCCTCAGCTTTAATAATAAATTATGTATGCAATTCATTTTATTACTAGAGCACTCTGAGAGCGCATATCTCCGCTATGTAAGACAACGGTAACGAAAAAGTCAAATTGGCTCTGAAACCATGATTTCTTTTGTACCAGCTCCAAAATCTATTCATTGGTGCCTTTTATTAGTACAGTATTAACAGTTTCTGCAATTTTTTTTTAATCCTTTCTTAACTGCTTGAGTTATGCTGCTAACAAACATTAAGATAAACATAAGTCAAACATACAAAGGAATCAATCGATTTGCACCAAAATTTAGCCATTTATATTTTCTTAACAATACTAACAACTCCTGCAAATTTCATAAAAATTCATTCAAAACTTTTTAAGTTATTGCGTAACAAACATTATGACAAGCACAACTCAAACATAGAAACAAATAAGCCGATCTGCACCAAAATTTAATCATTTATGTCATTTAAAATTACTAACAATTCCTGTAAGTTTCATAAAGATTCACTCGAAACTTTTTGAGTTATTGCGCTAACAAATATAAAATCAAATACGACAACAAACAAACGGACGAACAAACAGATCATCACAAAATTTGGACTCTACTTTTGTAATATACCTAACAAATCATGTAAATTTCATAAAAATCCATTCCTAACTTCTAGTGTAATGGCATTAAGAAACGTGAGTCAGACAAACAAACAAACAAACAAACAAACAAACAAACAAACAAATGGATGAACGGATCTTTACCAAAAGTTAGTTATCTGTTCCTCCTAACATACCTAACAATCCCTGTAAATTTTGTCAAAATCAGACCTTATCTTTTTGAGTTATCTTGGCGACAGACAGACAGACAAAAAAGACAAACTCGACGAAAACATAACCTCTTTGGCGGAGGTAATAATCGCAGTCGGATTAATGAAGTGTTTATGTATGCACTATTATAGTTAACGCAAGACATACAATCGCTCACATCACCCGCCTCCTACCCACCTCCTTACATATTTCTTTCGTCTCAAGTATTCATTAGCGAGTTACAGGTTTTTCTCTGCTATTATATTTTGTTAGTGCATCGTAGCTGTTCGTATTACAGCAGTCAGTGATGTATAGAAATTTAGCTGTAACATCATGTTGGTTTGGATTGATAAATACCCAATAATTTCCAACCTGGCCTTGTCACTGAATCTAATACTGTACTGGCAGTATTAGCAAGCCAAGCACTACTTGCAGTAGAAACATGAAACGAGAAAGGGAGGTTTCGTCGATACTCTCTACTGTCGACCGTTTGTTTATAAACGCCAAACAATCTCCCTCTTCTGAGTTTCCGAGCAAAGAAACAAGTGTGTCATGGCGAACAAAGGCCACAGCAAGTGTTTACACACACGAGTTCTCCCCCTCTCACAGAGCGATAAAGACTCGTACTTCAGCTAGTACAGTTTTGGAAACTTCGAAAATAAAACTCTAATTGAATGAGCTCAGTCACCTCAAGAAGGTTGGGCTTAGATGGTCGGTTTGTCACACCGCCAAAATGAGCACTTGGCCAGCACCAGAACATTGCAAGAACTTCTGTATGAGCACATGATCAACAGTCGAATGTTACAAGAACCATTGATGAACACAGGAACAACACTGGGATATTGCAAGAACCACTGTGTAAGAACCTGACCAGCCCTGAGACATTGGAAGAACCACTGTGTGAGCACATTACCAGAAATGGGACATTGGAAGGATGATGCTATCGCTCAGTCTCTGAATAGGGATTTGTCACTCATTAGTGCATGGTGCTCGGCCTGGAGTATGGAGCTGAATGCCACTAAGACCAAGTCGATGATTATTAGTTGGTGTCGGACACTTGTACCGCGGCATCCCAACTGGAGATTAATGACACTTTGCTTCAGGAGTCTAGCTCCTTGGAGATTCTTGGTGTTGTCTTTGATGAGAAGCTTACTTTTGAGCCGCATTTTAGGAGGTTGGTGTCACGTGCTTCCACTAAGATTGGGCTCCTGCGTGAGGTGAATTCTGTGTTTGGTGACAGTCAGGTTGTTCGCAGATGTTTTTATGCTTTTTTGCTGCCTGTGTTAGAGTATTGCTCACTGGTCTGGGTTGCAGCTGCTGACACTCACTTGCGTTTGTTGGACCAACTTGTTAGTTCCCCCAGCAGGCTGTGCGCTGATAATGATCTGGTGAACCTGTCCGACAGGAGAAGAGTAACCGAACTATGTATATTTTCTAAGATGTACAATAATGAGTGGCATTGGTTGTATTCTTCTCTCCCTGCCCTCAAGGTATTTAGGAAGAGAGACTCGTGTTGCGTGTGGAACGCACTCTTACAGTTTGGAGGCTGTCGTTTGTCGAACTAATCAGTTCTGTTAGAGCTTCGTGGCTTGGTCGGCTAAGGTTTGGAATTTGTTCCCGGCATTGGCATTTGGTCGTATTGACCTGCAGGCGTTTAAGTCAGCAGTTAATGGCTTTTTGCTGGATTTTCTTTAGCAGCGATATGGGCTTCCCGGTGTTGCAAGATGCTTCATTAGGGTTGTATTACCTGTCCGTGGGAGCTCAAGCGTGAAGTTTTAATAACAATAACCACTCAGTGAGCACCTGGCCAGCACTCGAACATTATAAGAACCAGTGCATGGCTACTACTCCATCTTCCTGGGAAATCGAAGATTACTTAGGATAACGGTCCCAGTGTACGATCTCGCCTGAGAAAACTTTTCTGAGGTTCACGAAAGAAAGACGCCTTGGGAGGAACTTTTCTGATGTTGCCTGCACGAGAATTAGTTGAGGCCCATATTTCTGGCGCAGGTGCGAACAGCCAAAGCAGCTGGTTGTACAGAAGCCCGGAGGAAGCTTACGGTGGCGTTACCTGAGAGATAACGGCAGTAAAGTATATGGACCTGGGACGATGCTACAGCCGCCCCTCTCTGCTCAGCAGTTGCTGGCACGTACAGTTCAGACGAATTAAGTATCACCAATTAAATATTCTGCGACGAGAAGCTGCTGGAAACTTTCAAGCGAAAAGCAACTGTCAACTTGACGGGAAGTGGCTACTTTAGCTAAAAAAAATCTGCAGGGTCCTACTTTTCTCCCAAAAGTGTTGTCGTCGCCATCTCTTAACGGCCGCCTGAGCAGCTTAAAGCCTTAATTCGCAGAGCCCAAGGCAAATTTTAGCTTCTGCATGTATTTGCTGCTAGAAGTTGCGCCGCTGCGGGATTAGCAATTTTTGGGACGCTGTGGCGTCAATTATCCAAAACGATTGCATTTTTTGAGATTAAGGTTGGCCGAAGACAACACCTGACGTATGTAATTGAGGTATTACAGACGCTAGTAAATTATTGTTCACTGGCGTTTCCACCTACCTTCTGAATCCGGTGTTGAATTCAGAAAACAACACATACGCGCGCACAGAGAAGTATAGAAGGTTTTGGTACAGTATGTAGCCTACTTCAGAGTATGTGTTAGATCACGGTAGAATAGTTTAGGTTAGATTTGGTTAGGATGAAAGAGGTTAGGCTAGGTTCAGCTCAGATAGAACGTTTACAGTATATAACTACAAGCGTGGCGTTATAGATCGTGTTTTCCATCGGATTGTAAAGATGCTGTAAGTTATTAGATACTAATTCCTACTATGGTTTTAAAGTTAGAAATTCTGAGCCTAGAGGCGTCTTTTTGTGGCCACGCTCGTGATCAGAATAACCGTGATCATGGTCTTTGTGATCACTGAAAAGCACAAGAACGGTCAACGATTTTGTAAACAAACCAGGGACGCCATGTTAATTTTCAAAAAATATATTTTTATCGTATTTTTACCGGAAATGGTAGGGAATGGATTTCTTATGAGCCTTTATTTATTTTGAAAGTAATACATAGCTGAATTAGCAGTATTTAAAGCATTTTGAACACGCGCAAGCATAAAACTAAGGAAACTACAATTCTGGAAATCAATACCTATTACAAACAATCATCATAGCATTACTCATTTTATCCCTAAATATAAGAAAACATCCCGATCTTGCGTTGCAAATTTTGAATTTTTACTTGTCTAACGACTGGAATCACTCTTTGATCACGCATGATTAGCCTGCAGAGGAAATCACGCTGCCATCAATTTCACCACTGATCACGGTTGATCGCTATCAGAATCCCGTCAAAATGCGGTCACAAAAACGTGCGAATTATGCGTGAGCAGAGGGAATCATCCGCACGGTGGTCACAAAAAGACGCCTTAGGCCTAGGGTATGGGAATGCTGACTTGAGGACATGGAGACGCCACACTACCTGTGGAGTGGACATCAGCCTGAGGCGTGTTGCAATCAGGCGTACGGTCACCCGTGCTACACCGGTCTCCATGGGACACAGGTTGGGTAACGCAGGGTGACACCGACGGTAACCCTCCAAAATTGTAGGGTTATGAGCTGGATAACACTGCCTTTGTTTACAAACGTTGACTTTGACACTCAACTTTTAGTATTACATAATGTATGACAGTCATATATTGCTTGAACTCTAGCTTGAGAAGCACCGTTGCGTAGTTTTCTTAACTTTGTATCCTAAAATACAGCCAAAATAAGGCTCCGCCACAACTGTTTATGTACGAACTTTCCGAAACATCCGCAATACTTTCCTGGGGCGCTGAGATCGCACGTCGCATTCACAGTGATTCACTGCTACACAGGTTAGGCTACAACTTCCATGGATGCGAATTCTGACGAACATTTGTTCTGAGCAATACGTCAAAAATCCTCGTAAGAACAAGGAGGTTACACTGTACGCGTTTTCTGACAGTCATAACATTTTGACAACATCGTAAGTTTTCTGACGTGTTCGTCGATGCCACTGTAAACACTCAGTGGAAAGCATGCGACCTGTGTTTGTTAATGGTATTTTCCTCGTTGAACGTGGGAATTTTAAATTATAAATCTTTGTGGTATTGTGCTCTGTATCATTAAGATAAAGTAAAAAAAATGCATTTCACGGGATTATCTAAACCTAAAATAAATCAAATGCTATCCCCTTCATTATGTATTTAAATCTTGTTTGGATCATTCTTGAAAGAGTCGAAAAAACCTTCCCGACCGGGCACGTTGTTATGAAAGAGTGTTTCAATTTCTCCTTTCTTGTATCTATTAGCATACAAGTTGTTAACGTGTTCTGCTTTAAGCCACTTAACATTAACAACACATGCTTTGCAGCCAGACTTCCATGAAAATAATGTTCATGAATTGCGTCCAAGTTCGCTGGGAGGCGGCAGAGCTGAAATGAGTTAATGACCATCAGAATATGAGAACGGGCTACGGTTACTATGGATACGAATTCTGACGAAATATATTCTGATGAGTTCTCACAAATTCGAATTCTGACGATCACTTGAGACTGTATAGAGTGGCAGCGACGTCGTCAGAACACGTACGGGACTAATTCATCACAACTTAGTTAATGGACTGAAAGAATGCAATATTCATCAACTTCGTCCATCTCTACTGGGCGGCAGAAACGTAATAATTATCAAAAACCGTGTTTGGTGTGACTACCTTGTTATACCTGGTTTATGACGAGCATTTCTGATGTATTCGTCTGAACAAATGTTTGTCGGAATTCACATCCATAGCAGTTGTAGCATTAAGGCGAGTTCACATTAGCAACTTCTGTTGCCGTCGTCGGCCAACGAACGACGCCGCTACTCTAACGACTGACGGGGCTAGAGCAAGCGACGCCACAATGCTTTAGGTTGTATTTATGACGCCGTCGACACGAACGTCGGGTGAGATTCATTTTAAGAAACGCCAGATTCACTTGCTTTTGAACTATAAATTGCGCATAAAACAATGTTGTTTGCACATATAAACACTGCGTTTGTCTCGACTAAGGACAGAGCAGCGAAAATATCGCAAATACTTAATAATTTCACAGTAACACGAATCACGTCACAGCCGTCACGCCATTGCTTTTAACTTAGGTAAACATTTTATCGTGTGCAAGTATGAATCTGTTACGCGCTAAATGGTAAAAAAAAATCATGGCATATTGAGACAAGTTGGCTGAACTATATTTTTAAAGGCAAAAAAAGTGTTTATGTGTGCAAATTGTCATTGTTTTATATCTAAATTTTATATTAAAATCATTCAGTTCAGGCGTTTTAGAAAGCACACCTAACCTAAATGTTCTCTGTTTTGTGAACGAAAGCTGCTAGACATCTAATGACTTTTGCTGGTAAAAGATTAATAATGATTTGGAGCTGATTATTTTCTTTCTGCCGTTTGATTGCTGTAGATACAGATCATAGACAGTTTAGACCGAATCTTTTGTACTAACGTAATATATTATTGCCCACTGCTGTTCTGCCGCCTGACGACTGCTGGTAATTGTATTTAAACTGCTTTTATGAAGCTCTCTATTAAACTCGATTGAAAATGTAAGTAGCTGATACAGGTAGACTCGTCACTGCAACCAATTTGCGCTGCAAAATAACACTGCGAGGGTAACACCAGCGTCTCAATGCAACATGCCCTTAGCTGGCTGACCGTTGCTCTACACGGCTGGCCTCAGTATGTGGCAGCCGTGCAAAAGCAGCGAAATACAGTATGTCTATTTTATTGAAGGCCTTATCAATATCTATCAATTATTGCGCAGTTGAAAAAGCATCCGTTATATCTACCACAAAAATATTTAAATGAATCTTTTTATCTGCTCTTCAAAGACTAAAATCGTAGCACAGTACGACTCCTCAAACGGAGACTTCCGAAACAGAGAAAGTTTTTGATACGGATACTCCTAAAACGGAAAAAGTTCCTGATATGGATACTTCCAAAACGGAAAAAGCTCCTCATACAGATACTACCCGAACGGAGAAGGTTCCTGATACAGATACTTCCCAAAACGGAGAAAGTTCCTGATACGGATACTTCCCAATTCGGAGAGAGTTCATGATACGTGTACTTCCCAAAAACGGAGAAAGTTCCTGGTACGGATACTTCCCGAATCGGAGAAAGTTCCTGATACGGATACTTCCCAAAACGGAGAAAGTTCCTGATACGGATACTTCCCAATTCGGAGAGAGTTCTTGATACGTGTACTTCCCAAAACGGAGAAAGTTCCTGATACGGATACTTCCCGAAACGGAGAAAGTTCCTGATACGGATACTTCCCAATTCGGAGAGAGTTCTTGATACGTGTACTTCCCAAAACGGAGAAAGTTCCTGATACGGATGCTTCCCGAAACAAAGAGAATCCACAAACGTAGATAGTATGCTGCGACATCTATAAGGAATTGTGAAAATACTAAGTGATCAGTAGAATAGTGGGACGAAACTTATTTGGTAGTGCATGGTGTAAAGGCAAAGAAAACTTTTCATGAACGTGGGGGAAGTAAGTCTACTGTAGACTTTGTCATATCAGAACGGAAGCTCCTCTCGAAACAAAGGTAAAGTATAACTGTCAATAGCAATGATGAAACATTACCCGTCGTGACGATCATTTGCTATTTCCTTGCAAGAGTAAAGATCTGTCGATGAGCTTTTCTGCTGTGGATAATTAATCCATCTGGACCAAGACTCGCCAAGACAAGTGTCGCTCATCCTTAGGTAATTCAATTAGTGACACTGTGAGCACTGTTTTCATAATAGGATATGACTGCCTTCCTGCTTCAAAGTTGGCTTCGCTGACAGTCCAGAAGCACTGCGCCCCTCGCGTGAACATTATTAGCAAACTCTTGTGACCGGTGGAGCAAAAAGGAATGGAAGAACTTGCGTCGAAACACAAACTCCTTCATTAATTGTTCACGCCGTCTGACCGCTATTTTTCTTTAAGTTTCTGTTGTTGACTTGATAGTCCATTTCAGAATTAATATCGAACCAGGCCTGCACTGTCAGTTCCACTGCGGTAAAGCTTTATTCGCTTTGCCGAACATCCGAAATTACTCGGGATATAACAATCGATGTTTCGAATGAACCAATAATTGCCAGAAAGTATCCCTTATTTTTACTGCAGGGAAGATCCTGTTAGACAGGTGACAACCTACTAGTACAGGCTATGGAAATGCTTCAAGGATAAAAAATAATTCGAAGTACAAAGAGGAGATTTGCTCTAAAAATGTAGAATAACAGAAGCATCGACTGAAAAACGTCAGCATTTGACTAAACTTTCAATCATGCGCGTTGCGAAAGCTAAATTTGTGTTTCACTATTAATGTAAGGAAGAGTTTACATAAAAACAATTGATGCAATCAGAAATAATGCATAATAAATACAAATTTTTACCAATACAGTGAATTATGGGAAGTACCGTGAGTCTGTCTTTATATAAGTTGAACATATGCAGGAAAATATTTCCTATATACGTCTCACATTTTACTGTATGGATTTTCTTTTCTTCTTTTACTTTAAGACCCCGACTATAATATACACAAAGCCACACAATGCGTATTAGGGTATTTTGCTATTCATACTTGTTTCTTTTCTCTCCCGCTTGGCAGAAGTAGCTCCATCGTCATATCTTCCCTCTCGCTTTGAAGACGGTACAGTCGGCTTTTTCCATTTGCGTTCTTTCTTTGTGCTACTGCGGACAGTTTAGCATTTAAATGTACTCGCGGCACAACATTATTCTATTTATTATTGAGATGCTGCTCCGTTCCTTTGTAATCCTCGCTGTGTATTTCTTCTTCAATTTAATTACTGCAAAGCTAATGAGGCCGTGCACGCTGAATACACTTTGAATTTCATTTTTTCAACTCTCACAAACCAGCAAATGCCTTCAAGGAAACTTTTACTTCAGCCAAGGAGGGTACGTTATTGTCGGCATTTGTCTGTCTGTTTGTTCGTCTGCCTGTCTCTCAACAACATAATTACAAAACTATGAACGGATTTTATGAAATTTACAAGAACTGTTAGGTATGTTTATAGGAAGAGATGATTAAACATTGGTGAAGATCTGTACTCCTGCACCATTTGTTTGTCATTCTTATTTTTTCTGCGCAACATAACCTAAAAAGATAAAAACGGATCTTAATAAAAGTTTCAGCAGCTGTTAAAAATGTTACGAGCAATGAACGACCAAATTTTTGATTATAATTATCTGTTAGTCTGTTTATCTCACTGTTTGCTTCTCTGTTTGTCAGAACATAACTTAGAGAGTTATGGTTGGATCTTTATAGGAACTATACTAGGAATGCCACAAGGAAAAAATTATCAGTGATCAGATATTTCATCAGTAATGATCGAACAAAAATCCTAGATGCTTGACCAATTAGAATTTTCCGCCAGCAATGCGGCACTTGGCGGAGGCTGCGCTCTTGGAGTACTTCTCCCGTTAATTCTATTTCGCCGAACTTTCCACAATCTAAACGAATTTCGGTTTCACGGCAAAGACATCAAGACCGGCAAAGCTATGATAGGCATACGCAGTGCATCAAGGATACAGATAAAATTCTTTGTGCTAAAAAATGTACAGCTGGATAATTTTGTTTATCGTTGACAGGTTTTGGGATTGGGACTGGTAACAGGTACTAACGACCTGAGGTTTTGGTTGTAAATTTCTAGATTTTCTTAAGAACTATTATTGCAATTTCAATTTAAAGACAAAAAACGATAGACTCCAAAGATCATCGGTTAATATTGTCAGTTTTCACAGCAACATATAAAAATTCCCAAAATTAATATTATCTTTTAATTTAGAAACGACGGTGCCATTAGTAATTTGACAAAGCACAATTTGTTGCTTGGTTGGTTAGTTGGCTGGACTCTCCGTTTCATATATTTAGGAGAAAATTCATTTTTGAACAGCAAGGTAGGTTGGCCTTTACCTCGCCAAATAATTGATCAGATATTCGACGAAGCAAAAGGAAAAAGTTTTTCTGAGGACACAGAACCACGAGTGGAGAAACTTGAAGTTTTGTTGAATTAATTATTCTCAATTAATGATTGAGCCGACCACCAGTCGAAATATACATCACGTGGCGGTACAAGCAAGGTTTAGCATTGCCATTATTAACATCTGGTGCGGAGCGGCTCTTCTAATTGCTTAGGGTGGCACGAGGCCCCTTGTGTCCTGCATATTAACACGTACATGCAGCCTCATTAGAGCCGATGTTATTCTTGAGGTCGCTTCGTGGCGACGACAGGAACATCCTCCGCTCTGTTGGCCGTGCTTGCGTTCATATAGGGGACGAGTTGGGGGTGAAGGGACAGAAAATGGTTCAGTGGCGCAACTGCAGTGCAGTTTAAGTAGGTCATTGGTACACCATGAAAAGTTTGATCGTACTCTTATAATATACGTAGAGTGCACAAAAGCATTTTGAGTTGAGTTGCACTTGCCGTATCGACAAAAGATCCCTACAAAAAGTTCAGGGGAAGTTTCAGTGAGGAAGTCGGTTTTAAATAACACTAGACGACCCGTGACCCGTTGGGTCGTCATCACGATCGTCTTGTCTGCCTTTCGTGCCCATTTTGCTTTCTTCTCACCTGTAACTCATACTGATCTTTCTTCCATTTGTTCTTCTTTCCCAACTTGCTGTTCCCATGCGCGTTGATCCTATTTGGGAACGCCCTCGTGCATGGGTCCCACGTGTCTATCATCACACTACGTGTCCCTTCATTCTTCCTCTGTGACATCGCCTTTGTTGTGGAAACGGAGACTTAAACTTTTTAATATAGTAATAGTCACGATCGTCTGTGCTTATTTATTTAGCT
>LQNS02000140.1:16026355-16049344 GCA_001587735.2 Parhyale hawaiensis
TATGATACGGGTGAAATGAAGTCAAGTCTCTAATTTGCGCCTATCTATTTGTGAAGAGCGTGACACACACACACACCCACACACACACGTAGATACAAGCGTATTAATATATAGATAGACTACAGGACCCTTGGAAAGTTCACGGTTGAATAAAGCCTATACCTTCCAAAATGAACGAGACCACGTTACGCTATTGCAATTTGCCCGAGTTTAACCTGATGCAGCTCTTCTAACGTAACACACCCGTCTAAGATAACGCCCGTCACTTAACCCTGACGAACTCTTTCTAACTCAATAATGTCTCTCTAGTAGTGTCTAGTCTAATATAATCATTATATTGTATACGCTAACTTGACCCGCGGGTGACCCTTGAGAATTTCACGATTAGTTAACGTTCTCACTTTGTATGTAATAAGCAGCAATCCTAAGCTACTCTATCATAACTCATTTTAGCTTGACCTAACGCAGCTCTTCTTACCTAACCTACCCCCATGGCTGAAGAACGTAATTTCCCGTTGTTCAGCCATGCCTACCCAGTAGATAAAGCATGAGGGTACCGAGGTCAAAAACGACGGCAGTAATTTTGTGATTAAGCTTGTTCTTGTTCCGATTCCTTGTATGGGTTTTGCTGTAAAATAGGTCTCATCCCTGCAGGCCTGATCCTCCATTAATGAAACGCAAGTTGCGCAGGCTTGAGTTTTGGAAGAGCAGAATATACCTCTTGCAAGATAAGAAGCGAATATCAGCTTGGAATTGGGCAAACGTTGAGCAGCAGTAAGAAAATATAGTTCAGTAAAAAAAATTCACCGGCAATGCTTAGGGCTGACTGTAACTTGGATATATACCAATCGATTGTTGAACCTCAAGCATCAAAATTTGGCTGAAATGTAATTTCAATATAAAGAAGCGTCAGCTCAGCGTGAAGTTTTAACTATCTCTAAGAGATTCAGCTAAAGAAAGCATGAGTGAAATGGATTACGCACGAAAGGAACGAAAACTCCTACCAAGACAGAAGGAAATTAATTTAAAAAATATGCGCCATAGCGTATGCCCGACAGGATCAAAAACTCTATCAAAGATATTGCCTTAGACGAATCCCATCTAACGATACATGGGAACGTTTCTCCGTACCCATCCGATGATACTACTATGGATGCAGCTGAAACCTGTTCAAATTTCACAGAACAGAAGTAATGTTCTGCAATGATATCTCAGACGCATATCATCCTAATTGTCCCTATCTAATACTGAAGGAACCTGTGAATAATCAACAGAAAAGAAGATTGTTCTTCAATTATGATGTCCTCGAAACCGCACCATGCATACATAGGTTGAAAAATGTCCCAAGTCAGGCAGTGAATCCTCTACCTAAAACCTGCGAGAAGTAGCAGCTAAAATTTGAACTTCACCCCTTCTCCTATTCTCTTGCAGCGTGTCTTAACTACATATTTGGCTGGCCTATTAAGAATGTTGAGCGCTACAAGCAAAACGAACATAATATGTAGTGAAAGAAAATAAAAGAGGTAGATAAGAAATGACTGACAGGGTCTTCATGTCTTTACTTTGCAAGCGACTGAAATGTTTTCAAGAAGCCCTAAAGAAGACAGCTATGGTTGAACTTCGGTCAGAGCTTCAATTTCTCCCTGTCTTATACTGAAAAGGGTAACGTGCAAACACAGGGACGGACGGACGGACGGATGGAGCCTGAAGCACAATTATAACATAGATATTCTGCAATGCGTCCGGCCGTCAGAAATGATGGTGCAGAATTTGCAGTGTTTGTGATTCTGTAGTGGATCGGTAGCACTGCACCTGGTGATCTTATTTTCATTTAAAAAATAGCTCGAAAGTTGGGCCCAGCAATTCGATATAGGCAACACATTACCATCAGCTCTCCCTTCCTACCAGGCACAAAGTCAGGCCACCTTTTCTGCACATGCCAGCAGGAAACCGACAGGTACTGGCTCGTATAGCGAGTAAATAGTCTCTAGGCCCAAGGGATTGTGTGGCAGTCGAATATTAATTCTTTTTAGTTGACATAAATTGACTCTAATCTCCTCAACGTGGAACTTGATAAACGCAAGTGAAATGCTTTGGCAGTTCACTTTGCAATATACTGGCACTTATCATTTGTTGTTTCTTGGCTGCCAGTCTTTGCTTTTGTTATCAGTTCTTCTTGTTGACTTGCGGTGAAACATGATAAAGCTGCGCCCATACGAACAATCAGTTCACGAAGCGCTCACACGAAAAACCGCCCAGAGATACAGCAAAGTCTGCTGTATGTACGTCCAGACGGTTAGTTAGTCTGCAAGGGGAAGGCGACATTCAAACACACGTTTCAAATTTATCAAGCTATAATAATTTCATCGCCAAGTTCTGCCAAGAATTATGAATTTTGATGAAAATTTCAAATAAATCCATGCATAAGAAGTAGTTTTTACAGCAGTACGGCCCCTGCAGTGATTTTAAAATGAAATTAAATGCGAGCTAAAATTACCATTCTATTCGCATTTAATTAATTTTCACCTTTTCACACCCATTCTAATAATGTAAATAGTTATTTCATCGATAAAAGCTATTATTGAATAATTTCTAAAATTTTTGAAAAGTTGAGCTAATAGTTGCTAATCGGCAGCTTCTTCGTCTCCTGCAGCAGACGACAAAGATGTGAATTTATCTATTATTAGCTTTATTAATTGACTCTACATCGATATTCACATCATTGCAAATGCTTTTCTGCAGTGTACATAAACTTTTGTTGTAGCTTTTTCACAATGGAAACAAAGATCATCTCAACGAAAAGGGTGAGAACGCGTTCTTCTTCTCCAGGATTTTGACCCAAACGCTGTCATAATAGCTATAAGCCTTAATATTGATGGAAATGAAATGTTTTTAATAATAAATACAAGGTCGACAAATCAAAATTAACGTTTCGGGATAAACAAAAATCCCATCATCAGAACTACAGCAGAAATGAAAACCTACAACCTGATATTAAAATGTCTTTTATTTCCTATCGAGGGGAGCATATGTGTGATCAGGGGGGAGTCTAAGAAGCGAATGATCTGGGCTGCGTGGAGGAGCCAGATGTCAGCTCCTGTACAGTCGACGGATGTAGAGCTAATCAAGGGTTGTATGAAGCGGTACAGCTCAGGTCATAATGTTGAGGCTAGGTTTAGTGCTGTGGATGTAGAGGGATTCTAATGTTGTGAGCTCTATTGGATTAGAAAAGTCAATGATTGTGAAGTCATTCTTGCTGATGGGATGGTTGTTTTGCTCAGCATGTAGGCGGGGAGCTGAATTTGGAGGTTTTGCAGTGGGTAAACCGGTTCGGCTGGATACACCTAAATGTTGGTCAATGCGGGCTTTGAAACGTTTTTGGTGCATAAAATAATGGAGCTATTTATATGAATTATTGTAATACTATTCGCAAGAGAAAATATTAAACAACGATAAATGGGTGTTTGTTGTGGGCTTAAACACAGTATTTATGTCTTCAGACCAACTGTACAACTCAAAGTTCAGGTTTGGCTGCAGTAAACAGTAGGTCGATGTTCGGAGAATGGGGAAAATAATCACGAACTTTGAGCAACAGTTTGATTGCGTGGAAGGGCCTTAACATACAAGCAACAATTATCTGGAAAATACAAGTAAATCATTCGAATATTCCCCTAACAATCCTCGTTAAATCTCCGGTGCCACATGGAAAGCATGACGCAGACGTGCTATTTCTAAACGCACCTCACATCTTTCTCGAGCCAGCTGTGACGTCATCATTGTCTCTCGTTTGCTGAATCAGCTGCGTTATTGCTATAGACAAGAGCAATAGTCTCTACAATTTGAAATGTTAATAAGTAAGATATGTCGCAGCTAGAGATGTCTGCGTAACACTGGAATCATAGCTACCAATATATGATACAAACAAGCTGCAATCGACTGTGACGTCATTGTTGTCGCAAATTTTCTCCCGAAAATACGAAAGAAATGCCCGTCCGTGTTCAATTTTCCGGATCCGGTGCTTCCAGCAGATTTAAGATACGGATAGGCTGGTCATTCGGTAAATACAGTTGAAGCAAATACTTTAAGCGCAATAGAAATTGAACCGACTAAAATTTCACTTAGCACAGCTCTCCTTACTATGGTATTTGATACACAGTATGATAATGACTGTTTGTCATAACCCCAGTCTAATTAAAACACTTTAACCTTGTGTTAGAGCATCTTACACGCCATACACGTCGTCCTCGGTTCAAGTCTCGCCACCGTTCTCGTGTAACTGTTTATTATGAAACAACAACAACAAAAAGAAACCAATGCAAATGAATGCCTATCAATTCAGGACCGTTTAACACCGACGGATAATACCAACACAGCACGCAATTAGCGTAAGCTCGATTTATACAATATTATGCTTAACACCTAAACCATGGTGCGCACATAAATGTGGAGTCACGAGAACAATCACTTTGGAATGTTTTAAGCTTATGAGCCACTCAGACCCTGGATTAAAAAAGAACGAGACACGCTCAGTAACGCTGGACGGGGACAGGTCTGGAGTTCCTGAAATAATCAGCGACTACGTGGAGTGTTATTGACGTTGCACTCGCGAGGAGGCGATGTGCGTGGCAGCCACAATCCAAGGTACGTTCGATCAGTTGGTCAAAGTCGATCTAAGCCAAACCCACTTGACGTCACGTGTCCGGAAATGCAGACGGGAGTTTTAGTTTCGTCACTCTGAATCGTGTTGTAGGTGTTATAGAAGCAGCCCGATTATGGTGAACGGACTGAAATTGCCAGTTTACGGAGTACGACGAAGTTCACGGAAGTCTCACAGGTAACTGATTAAAAGTCAACGCCTGAAACTTCATTTAAAAGTTGAAGCCAGGGCACCTGTGTGAGGCTTCGGACAAGTGAAGCCTTAAAGGCTTGATTTGGCTGAACAATCGAACGCGCCGTTAACTACCGAGCGGCATTAATTTTTGACTACTTTTTTCTTGGGCACATTGAGTCTATGCGTCTCTCGCAGAACATCTGGCCACAGCCAAGACTGCTGAATATACACAGTTGTTGGCAGAGTAAATTGATTGTTGTTTATCTAAGTAAATAACCTTATTAAACTCAACAAAAAACTATGCATTTCCCTAAAGAGAATCACAGGGGAGATATTTTACAAAGGCACTCACTTTTGGATACAGAAGGATGAGTCAAGCGTCGGATCCTGTCGTTTTCACAACTGCAAGCAATTTAGATATAGCTTAACCAGCTAACTAGACAACAAGTTAATAACACCCGCTGGTCACGCTAACGTGTCGTGGTGTGTTAGCAGTATTTCTTTAAACATCCTCCACAGGACTGTCTAACCTTCTTTAATAGAGAATTTTTGTGCAAAGATCTGATGCTGCGAAGGGGGGTCGTCCTGTCTCTAGTTCCGCTATCATCTTTATGTCTTTCCATAAAAAATATTCGCCCAGGATCTTTCTCACTTCTGAGCTGCCATATCTTACATCAACTGTTCAATGGCAGCTGCTTTTGTGCCATTGCATTGTGAATCTCACCGTGAATGATGCAGGAGATACGGGACTGGCGCAGGGCGTTACAATCAATATCGCCTAACCACTTGGCGAAGTTGTAACCGTCAGTAACAACCGTCCAATGTTCTGCGAAAGACTGCAGATGTTAAGTTATGGAACACATCGTCGACGATATGCAGTAAATTCCTAACTAGAAGAGACAGTGCGTCCATTAGGGTATTCACGGGAGTTGGAGTGGACGGAGCCAATGCATGCTGTGCATCGAACTGAAAAATTCGCACACGGTAGTCGAAATGAAGAATGAATGTCAGGAATTCTCTAACTTTATTCATCCTGCATAAGAAGAAAAAATGTGCTGTAATTTATATATAGGCATGTAATTAATGTATTTCTTGTAACTCTTGTTTTTGCTTACAAGCTACATTGGTACATTTGATCATGCATAGGCAAGGTTGACTTTCAAGGATATGCAGATCCTCGTTTTCAGCGAAGAACTAGAACGCCTCGTGGCGTACGACCATCATCCATTGTGGGGGCCAATTCAACGTCGTTATTTTTTACGGCCACCAAGTGCTATTTCTCTGGTATTGTTGACATCTAAGTCAACCCACATGACTGCCTGAAAAATATTATTATTATGACTGAACTCCTCCTACCTCTTTTTGGGTGGACAGACAACAAAATTCAACGCCGTCACTTTCGATGGCCAGCTAACTCTAGTTTTTTTTTTTTTTTTTTTTTTTTTTTACATTTTTCATATCTAGGTCAACCCACCTGATACCGTGCAAAAAATTATGAATATTCCTCAACTTCATCTCCCTCTTTTTGGGTGGATAAACAAATGTACAAACAAATATACTTAAATCTCCAGCGAAAACATTATCAACGCTCTTCGCTTCGCTCGTAGGTGATAACTAGAACGTCTCGCGGCGTAAGACCATCACTCGCGGTAGGGGGAAAATTCAACGCTGTCATTTTTTATGGCCAGCTAATCCCAGTTTTTTGGCAGGGGTCACATCTAGGTCAACTCACCAGACTCCCCGCAAAAAAATATGATCATTACTCTACTCCTTCTATCACTTTTTGGGTGGGTAGACAAACAAATATAGATGGGTATATAATCATGTACTTAAATCTTTAACGAAGACATTATCACCTCTCTCACTTCGTTCGCGGATGATAAACTGAACGAAAATATAGTCCTCTATGGCTCCATTGTATCGAAGCACACTGATGCTGCTCATGACCGTTTTTCATTACCTTGTAATGTAGTAGAAATATCTTCTGTAACATATACTATGGATCATCCACTGCACAGGGTGTTAAAAATCAAGAAGTAGGGAAACACAAAACAGGGATTTTTTCCACGAATACCTAATGTTTCTAAACTTCTTAGTTTTCAAGATACCAAGGCTTTAAGTTTTGACGTTCAGGCCCAGTTTGTAGCGCTAAAATGCAAATTTCAAATTAAATGGTTCCAGCATGACAGAGCTCCCGTCGCATTTCGACAAGAAATCTCACCAATATCTGAATGAAGCCCTTCCAAATAAGTGAACAGAGCGTAATGGACCAGTGGCATGGCCCCCAAGAATTCCAGATATGAGTCCTTTTTAAATTTCTTTCGCTGGGCCCATAGGAATGTCATTAATTTACGAAACACCTGTGGAGTCTGAGATGGTTCTTGCCGCAAGGATGGCAGTCGTAGCAGATAACATTGCAGAAGAACCAAGATTTTTTGTATCGTGTCCAACAAGCCATTCGTAAGAGGTACCAGACGCGCAATGACGAAGAGAGCAGACATTTCAAACAGTTATTGCAAATTTACTTCGATAAAACATCTGTTTCTCTGATCATTTTCTATTATGATATTACTAAAAAACGAAAATGGTATTAAATTAATCGGGCAACAAGGTTAAAATTTAAACCTTAGAATCTTAGAACTAAGGAGTTTATAAATGTTTGATATTCGAGAAAAATGTTCATTTTAGTGGCCCTGCTTAGTGTCAGCGTTTCTAACTCTAATTTTTAACATTCTCTGTACAGAAATACACAATTTGTTAGCTGCTTGCTTTGCTTGTTGATGTATCTGTTAAGGATTTAGATAGGAGCAATTTCATCTACAGAGAAGCAAGATGAGGTGGCAGGTAATTTGAGTCCCAGAGTGCGAATGTGGAAATCGATGGAAAACGTCTTGCCTGAGGAAGTTTCACAAGTTGCAGCTAGTTATTTTTCTTATTTTGGGATAATTTTTGCAATATGGGCGAGTTTCTTAATTTCCTGAAGCCCGTTTTGCTTACAAAAGTAAATAGGTACTATTTGACACTATTATAAATACTATATCATAAGTTCTGTCGTGTCTTTGTTTATTTATTAATATATTTATATTTTTCTCTCACGCTCTATGGGAATAAGATAAGAAGATATTCTAGAGCTGAAGATAATACGACGGTATCAACAAGCGGGTAAACTTGGGGACATATGTATGAACCTGAGTTCGGCTGTATGAACGTGTTCGTACTCGTCAAATTTGGTGATACCGGAAATGCCACTTGCCTACGTACATCATATTTATAAAGTATGTCCTTTGCCAATGACTGTTAGGTTAGTTTAGGTAAGTTTGGGTTAGGTCAGGCACGTTATGTGAAAATAGTCCTAAGCCAGGTAAGTTTTAGAACTATATATCGAGGGCTTAGAGCCAGAAGTGGCTATGTCCATTTTTGGCAAAATCGGGTTCCACTCAGCAAGTGGGTGCCGTGAGCTATAGTTTTAATGTCAGGGGTGTCTATGCCATCTGTCATCATGCCGTATACGGCATAGACACTTGTGACAGTAAAATTGTACCGCACGGGCACCCACTTGGTGAGTGGAACCCGATTTCCCCAAAAATGGACATAGCCACTTCTGGCTCTAAGCCCTGCTGTATTATAGGTCTCATCCCTGCAGGGCTGATCTTCAATTGGTGAAACGCAAGTTGTACAGCCATGAGTTTTGCGATAGCAAAATATCTCCCCCTGCAAGATAAGGCGTGAATATCAGCATGGAATGGAGAAAACGTTAAGCTGCACTAAGAAAATATAGTTCAGTCAAAATAATTCATTGAAAATGAGCTCACCGTATAGTGGATTCAAACTAATTATTGATCCTCAAGCGTCGAAATTTAGTTGGCCGCGATGCAAATTCAATATAATTAAAAAGCGTCTGTTCAGCTACGATATGATTCAGCTAATGCAAGCATAAGCGGAATGGATTATGCACCAAAGGAACAAAAACTCCAAGACTGAGGAGCGAGACTGAGCTTCTCTAACTGCTCTAACTGCCGGGGATCCAGAGCCGAGGATTCAAAGCTCGGAATCCACAGCGCGGGATCCAATGGACGGAGATCCAGAGCCGAGAATCCAGAGGCCGGCGATCCAGAGTCAAGGCCCTCAAATTTCCAAGTACCTTATTCCCATTCATCGGATCGCTACGCCCTTGGATTTATCAAGGAGCTTGTATAGAGAAGGAGGGAGCTAGTAGCCTAGCCCGTTGAAGCTAAAGAGTCTCTTATGGCTGTCAGCCAGTTGTCTTATGCACCAATCGCATATCAGTAAAGAGTCTGTTATGGCTGCAGCCAGTCGCGTAAGCACCAATCGCATATCAGTAACTCGATTCATTTGCTGCTCCCCCGTCTTTTCCACCAATGAGCGTCTCACAGCCATGAGAGATCTGATTCACTCGCTGGCAAGTGTGTAACTGGGCCACAAGGCTCCCTCCTTCTCTATTGAAGCTCCTTGGGATTAATTCGTATCTTATTCCCATAGAGCGTGACGGAGAGACGGATCAACATTGGAGCAAGCAAGGGAGCAAGCAAGCGACCAACAACTGTGTATTATTATGTAGTGGATTTTTTTTAGCCTGGTTGATGAGAGGATCAAATCTTGGATGAATTTTTCGTTCCGTCATGCACAATCGATTTCGTTCATATTTTCGTTAGTTGAATTTTTCGTGACCTTTGAAACTTCAAGCTGAGTAGAGGCGAAATATATTCAATTCTTATTGCCGATAAATATTGATCCTATTGGTTCTACTGCTGGTATCCAGGATACAGAAGGAACTGAGTATTTCCTGTTAATTTTCTTGAACGAACTATAATTTTATGGTAATAATATACGTCACTGTGGCATCATTCTGCAAACTAGCCTTAAAAAATCTACTCTGTACTACTCTGTAATAGAGGGCCCAGCCATAAAAAATGACGGCAATGATCTTTTAATTTTTTTTAGTGTTTCTACTGCCAGTATAGGTTTTGCAGCAAAAACGCCTCATACCTCATCTTTCTAAAAAAACGCAGGTTGTGCCGCCATGGATTTGCGAGAGCAAAATATCCCTCTTGCAAGGTAAGGCGCGAATATCATTTTGGAATTGCTCAACGGTGGAATACCACCTAGAAAATATCGTTCAATCAAAAGAATTCTCCTGAAATACTCACGGCTTACTGTAGCTGGATACCAGCCGATAGTTGAATGTTCAAGGATCTAAATTTGGCTGCAATGTAAGTTGAACATAATTTGACCTTGATATTTCCAGGAAGCAAAGAATGCAACGGGAGGACTCAATAGGACTGAAATAAAACATAGCTGTGACCGCACGTAGCAAATTTACATCACATCGACGAGTCGAAGTGTTTTAGGTGTAGGGCCTCANTTCGTATATGGTTTTCTTGAACATATTATCGTATTTTTTCGATATATTTCATTCAGTCTCAAGCTCAAGACTGGTCAGCTACTTGAGCTGCAAAATACCGAAAAATGTTGTCGCCAAGTACTTAAAGTTCGGGCAATAGGCTGCCTGTTACTGTGGTTTCTCTCGCGTACAGAATTGGCTAAAATGGAGCTTAAACATGTTGGTAAGGAATAGATATAACCTGTGAAGTGAATATGAAGTGTAAATAAAGCTTCAGTCAAGAAAAAGGAGTTAAATTGAGTCACCGAAAGGGAACAAATTCGGCGCTAGTGTTGTGAAAGTTTCCACCAACATGCACTGCAATTTTCTATTGATTATTGCTAAATTAGCGTATATTATCTTCATTTATTTATACGCTAGGGATAAATTTTGCAATTTAACAAGATTTTTTCTGGTAAAATTAGTTAAAATACTCCTAGGCTGTTCAGCCATAGATTCGCCGATGTGACGTCACTTTTTGCTGCTAATTTTTCGTGAGTCCTCCCGTTACGCTCTTTGCTTCCTGGATATTTCAACTGTCACGAAGAGATTCAGCTAAAGAAAGCATAAGCGAAATCGATAATGCACGGGAACAACGAAAACTCCTATCAAGACTCGGCCTCTCTAATTGCTACGAAAAAATTAAGCTAAAAAATATGCAATGGAGCTTATGCCTGACAGGATAAACAAACTCAATCAAAGATAGCGCCTTCCATCTAGCTCGCTCAGAAGAAGAATCATCATAACAAATAGTACTGAGCTACTTTTCAAAGCGAAGCGAGATCTAGAAAATACAGTACTTTTACTTGTGAGCATAGAGTATATGTTAGAAGTGATATTTATCGTCGTAATTCCAGGGGCTGAAATATCATGGTATCTCAGTTTGTTTTTCAGTAGATGAATTTTCTCAATCTAAATCCTTAACAGCGTGACGGAGGGAAGGACCAACCAAGGACCAACCAACCATCCAACTAACTTGCAAGTTAGCAAGCAAGCTCGCAGCAAGCCACCAACAAGTGTCTATTATTATATAGTGGATATTAAATAATGCTCATCACGCGCCTTTTTCTGTATGCACTAGAGTGCCCAGCAGTCACAAACACGGCACATAATAAGCGTTGGTTGGACTCAATGTTTCTGACAGTCAAACAGTAAGGGCGAAAAAATACCCCAGGAAGCAACAGAAATTTACTCAGAAGCGTATCTTAGCTAGGCTACAGATATTGGTGTATCAATCCCAGTGAAATAGTAAAAATTTGAATTTTACTCTGGTCTTGGTGTGGACAGATCATCTCCAGCGAAGATTTTTTTTGAGTAGAACTTTGTATTTAAGGTTTTTTTTTTGCAGCCGAAGAAAGAATGCGGATGAGAATGGATATTAAAACCATATGGTAAGTAGTTTTAGTGATCCAGTGGGTACTGCTAAAAATGAGTACAACACGAGAAGAAGTTTCGTGATTAGTAGATTATTTGGAGAGGGGGAGCCGTGAATCGCCCAAGCTCAAGAGAAAGACGCTAAACAGCACCACTACTTTTTTGAGTGGCGTGAGCCTCAGAAAATGCAGCGTCTTCAGCATGTTCAAAGAACGTATTTGCTGTTAATTTGAGGCTCTAATTTTTCTCCTCTCTCCTCTCCTCAGCGATCAGCTACTAAATTATTTCTTATCTATCTATTCCTTAAGAAAGTGACATAAATGCTGAAAATCAACTAACCAACCGAGTCAGCAAGCAAGAAACAAACTGTGTTTTACTATACCGTGGATCACAGGCCACTCGGCACCTTGACTGCCATCTCAAATCTGCAAATGAGGCTGATGGCAAGTTGCTGAAAGTTAGATCAAATGTTTTCCAGTCAACAGCGCGACCTCAAACAAAAATGAACACGTACTCAGTCATACAGGAAATTTGCTCAACAGCAAGAAAAAAAATATTCGTAGCCAGATAACAATTGTGCAAGACGATAATTGAAGCTTTTGTCACCTAAATGACCTAAAATTGGCTATAATAAATTTTTCAATTTACCGAATTTACCAATGGTCAATGTTTATGCATGCGTGCTTCTTTCTGATAGAAGTATTCCTCGCTTCTCCAAGAACAGTTTATTATCTGTTTCAGGTCGTTATATTCATTGGAAACGATTTTATCGAGGTTTTGTCAATTTGCCATCAGCCTCACTTGCGCGGTGTGGCTAGCCGATTATAATGCGGTGTATGAGTGGATTAATTTATAAATTTATGTGTCCATATATTTGTACGTCCATTTTATCAAGGCAGTTCGGCCGTGGTCAAATTCTTCAATAGCGTTGCCAATGCTATGGATATTATTGAGATTTTGTTCTGTCCATATTTAGCCCGCCCACTACCTGTCTATGTATCGCGAAATCTGAGAAATAACCATAGAATTGGCACCGCTATAGAAGAATTTGACCACGACCGAACTTCTTTGATTAAATGGTGAGAGTATAGCTGGAACTTGCGAAATTTCACAGATCAAACCCTTGTTCTTCAACTATACCCTCAGACCCCTACCATACAAGCAAAGCGTGAAAACATGTTCCACGTTAGATAGCAAAGCTTCTACCTATGCCTTAAGGGCAACAACATAGTAAAAATAAAAACTGACTACTATTAATATTCTGTCTGAGACAGTAGCAAGGAAACTTAAATTTTACTGTAGCCAAATTTGAAAGAGTAACGTGCGTGACTGATGAATGGATGGACATAGTGTACGCATGTGCGTATACGAAACCACAAGCAGAATAAAATTGTAGGTATAAATATAATTGTTTCTATTAGTAATTTCTTCGCAGCTCTGACACTAAAACATACCATTAGCTAATGAAAGCAACATACTACAGACCTCAGTCTGCTACACTAGTGTCCCAGTGATGCGTTGATAGTGAAAAATTCCTGCATTCATTTCCGAATAACCAAAATTACTTAATGGGATGGGCATACTCCTGAATTATTTCTCATCTAACTGTCCACCCTGCCGATGCTTTAGCATAATGATTTTTTTTTGTTGTACGCAGCAGTTTTTCATTAATTGAGCTGCCTTGGCGGTAATTTATTATTAACAATGCTTTTTTTTAACTCAGCTTTTTCATAGCCAACTCTGCCCAGACTTTAAATGTATAATTTTTTTTCGCTTCCGTCATATTTAATTGGGAACGCATGCCCGTAGACTTGAAATGGTGTAGTTCCTAGCTGGATCCGTTTGCAGCGAATGCTACGCAGTCCGTTATATTATTTTTTTGGCAATGTTAGCATTGACGGACTCTAAGGAGTTGGCACATATAATATCTGCTGCCGATCAGTACTACGCTACTGAGAGAAGAAAATCATTGGAATAATTACTTTCCCTGTCATTTGTTGATGACGCCAGTCAGTGGTGTGTAAAAAAAGAAAAGCCGTAAATTCATTTAAAAGCATAGCGTATACATACCCTGCCTCTGAAAAAGTAAACTTAGTGAGGCAAGAATGTGTGCTTTAAACGAGCTGGAGAGGACACTTTATCGAATACTTGGAAGCTAAAATTTTGAACAAAAACCGCATATGCAGTGAATAAAAGAAGTATGACCTATGACAACGGCTGTAACCGCACTTTGCATGTTGGATGAACTGCTATACCGCCCGCCTAAATTGACATGCATTCTTGGAAGCTGAAATATCGCCGTTTCGATGACTTACACATATTTCACAATCGAAACAAATCTTACGGTAGCTTGTACCTATAAATCACATCAGTTGACACCAGCGGAGACTGTCGAAGCAACGAGGACAAGTAAAGATATGAACTTGGCGCATGCAACCCATCGCTGATTTGGGGCTCAAGAAGACGCATTACCCACCAGTGGATCCTAAATATCGAGCAGGAAGACGATACTTCATCACGCTACATCCACATTGGCGGTACAGCAGGGATTGAGAATTCTTTTCCAATTTACAGTTCTTGTAATTTACGCGCTCACACCTCTTGATACACCTTCTATTGTCATGCTTGCTCAATAAACATCGAAAATTGAACTTTTTGATTTCAACACAACAGTATTGCAGTATTGAGAGAAAGTCTAAACCTTATATCACGTCTTTAAAAACTACGGGTATGGGGAAGAGGACATGAAGCACATTGGCCAAACCATGTTTCAGCTTTTCATTTCAGAAGCAGTGCCATATAGTTATCAAAGCGCATTGCAAGTTCCACTACTACATAAAAGTTTTTCACCCACTAAGGTCCACTGACAGCTTACTGAATGCGGTGAGCAACACGAGAATTCCGCCCTCAGACTGTGTGGTTTATTATTAAAAGCCACACACCAAAGCTTTGAGTGTTACGAGAGCGGACGTTAGAGTGGAGCGACTTGTTGCCGCAGATGCGTGGTGAAGACAGTGTACTGTACCCTTTGTCACTTAGGCACGCTGGCATTTAGGACACGGGGTCCTCCAAAAGGATGAAGAGGAATACACGTATGTAGGTTGCTAGAATCGTATGGCCGCGACACAACTGTTTCTCGGATTATCAAAGAGATGATAATTCACTTATGTTGATTTGAAACGCTTATAATATGATTTAAAAGTTGAAATTTTGGGTAGGAAAAATTACTTTAGAAGTTACAATAATTGATTTTCGGTGCGGAATGCATCGTAACCACACCCTTGGTGAAACTTTCGATGCAAGGTATACTGAAAGGAATGTTTTATTGAACATAGGAGCACTTTGTATTTACAAAATAAACTTGCATTTCACTCCATAAAGATATAGTCAACTTGACTGCATCCCCTATTGGGAAACCCACACGCACTGATTCGTGTTACAGATATAGGCCAACAGGCGTCAGATCAGTGTACGGCTGCAGATGACCACGGATCATCGAGAGCTACGGCGCCATCGATGGAAGGCTGTTACGCAATGACCTGTGCATCCCGACCCTTTTCATTTCTAGGAAATGTCAGTACTCTCGCATCAGCGGCGCAGATATCAAATGCTGACTAAGGTAAGCGCATCAAGCCTCGCAACAGCTCGCTTGACTGAGTTGTATTCGACCCTGCAGCGTCCAGTGTCACGAGATCAGCACCCTAGCTTGCAGCTACTATGATCTCTTCCGTTTAAAGTTTACTCTTAAATTTGAATTCAAGCAAAAAACCTACCCTAGAGGAGGTGAGGCTACATCATAGTGCGACCACTCGTGGCTCATCTTGGACTAAATATCTTAGCTTTAGATTAAAACGAAGCGTTGCACGACCGGTTAGGTCATTCAACTATGACACAGTTTCATTCGACTTCACTTAGTTGTGGCCCTCACTTGCCTCCGAAATCTCAAGACTCTAGAATCCCTTTCTAATGGAGCGCGGGGCCGAGTTAATCGCGTAATTATAAAACACCCTCAGCGACAAAATTGGATTGGAAACACCTGCCGCGCTGTAACCATGGGAGGAAAATCAGCAGCTGACCCCGCGTATCGGAGGGTTTCGGATTCATCGTTATGCCTACGGCTGCCTGGTGTTATATTTGATTCCCTTCCCCCATACACTAAAATAACAGAGCAATTTCACTAAGTAGCTACGATGGGAACTCACAAATTTCTTACACATTGGAAAGAATTTTCATTTGCATTTTAACTGCACTTCGAACCATGCGCGTTTGTTACACTACCCAAGAATGATTTTATTTCTCGCTCATTGATCGTACCAACTTCAGTCTAGCTTCGAATTAGTGAAACAGCTAAAGGAGTAACGCGGTCATCTGAGAGTAACGCAAGGATGTTGGCGCCAAAGCCACAGCAATATTGCGAGTCTCAAACTTGTCACAAGTTCGCTGTTAGTGACATCTGGTCACTAGTCTAGTTTAGTTCGAATGAGGTGACATTGAATGACAGATCCTTGTTCATATTTGCAATAGAGGGTAAGCTGAGAAACATTTGGATACACAAAGGAGTTTCACAGAGAAAAATTTGGATGCGCATAGAAGTTTGAAGCACAGGTCGGTGTCATCACAGCAAACGCTGTAGACAGAAAATTTACTTTGACTAAAAGTAAGTGAAAAAACCCTGCGTAGTCTTGCTACACGTACGAAGTGAGATTTGGTTTCATACTGCCGTGCAGATCACTATTGAAATCTAAGGTTTTGTCTATTCAGTTGCATAAATTTTGCCTCATGAGACTCCCAGTATGTATCACCATGACATACTTTAACGAACTTTACCTTTATGACACTGATAATAATTCAATATTTCATATACAGTGAATGCATCTAACTTAGATTTCACTTTTGATCGATTATTCTAAAATTTTGATAACATGGAGAGTGAAGAGAACAGGAGATGAAGTCTGCGAATGAGAAAACTCTCGCCGGCTGAGTTCTATTCTTGGATTCTTCCAGCGATGGCTTCTTTCGGTCTTCGCTATATCAAAATTTAATCTTGCAAGTTCTACAATTAAGGCGAAAAGAATACACACCTCGTGAGGTATCTCTGGTGTATGAAAGATGATTATGATCATACTTACAGTTGGGCTAGTTAAAATGTGTCATGATGATGAACTTGGCACATTTATGATGTACTTATATGTTTCTGTTTACGATAATTAACGTATGTCATTTTGATGTATCAAAGTGTGTTAAAGACGCCTAAGTTTCCCTCAGTATAATGAATCGTTGTAAATTGATTTTATCGGAGCAACCGAGGTCAAGATCTCATTACTGTCATAATTTTCTATGACTTGAAAGATACTGAAGAGCACGGCTAGAGGCCAGCAATCAAATTAAGTGGAGTTCACAGGCTGGTTTGGTAATCTCAAGTCGAGCAAAACTTGGGACTTTTGGATATCTAATCGAAGAGCGCCACCAGTTTTTTCAGCCGATTAAAGAGTCCCATTTTCCCGAATATTATACTTATAATGAAGTCATCACATTTATGAGCTTGACTCACCGAGATAGAAACGGTATTCTAGTGAGTTATTCGCCATTTATTTTTATTGCAGAAATGTCAGTCACGTATTACTGGGAATTAGCTCTTCTATAGAACAAAAAAATCAGTACGTGCTTGCATATTTCAGTAAGCGAAAAAGAATTACCGCGCATGTATACAAACAATTACTTCGTTCTATGCCATGCCTCTGGTATGCTCTGGAACATGCAAGTCGCAATTCAGCCATGATTAATCATCGCCAAGAGTAGTGGCAGAATTTGCGTAGACACGTCACAACGGCGAAGCAAGACAAGGCTACAACATTTCCTCTGTTTCAGTTGGCAGGCGGAAAATTCTCCAGTCGCAGTTTTTTCTCTCACCTCGCAGCGCTGAGTAATGCCTCAGTTTTGACCTCTGGTCTTTATTTCCGTCACTGATTCAAAACCGGCCACCGAATTTCCTGGCGGCACCAGAGTTCTGGCGGGACTGAGCTGGGCTTAGCTGTAGCTGCATCGAAACTGGTACATGCTGTGCTGCACCAAATCTGGTACATGCTGTGCTGCACCAAATCTTGTACATGCTGTACTGCACCAAATCTAGTACATGCTGTGCTGCGCAGCATACTGCCAAGGCCTGGGTCTATACGTCACTAAGTGGGTCCGATCGGTATAGTCCGTGCACAGATTATTTGACCCAACATGATATCCTTTTGACCTACTCTGCCTATATCGCGCTTATGACAAAAACTATTGTTATTTGTAACCGTTAAATAGTCGATATAAAGAATTTATACGTGGATACGTCCGAAATGTGCAGAGGAGGCACCCAACATATCAGGCTGCGTCTAATGATTTGTCCAGGGACTGTACGCGACTGTACCATTCTCGGGACCTAGACCCAGGCCTGTACCCCAGGAGGCCCTGCTACAGCATGCACTGCGTTGCACTGTACACGAGACCCAGTCTTCTGCACATCTTACTGTACGCAGCATCCTGCACCACATACGGTGAACAGTAAGCTGTACAGCATTCGGTACACATATATACTGCACACGTACAGTGCACGGTATAGCGCACTGCGAAGCATATGGTGCACAGTTTACTACACGGCTTCCGGTGTATTGTTCGCTGCATAGCATATGGCACACTGTTCGCTACACTGCATACGGTACACTGTTCGCTGCACAGCGCACAGTATATGACACATTGTTCGCTGCACAGCGCACGGCATATGGTACATTGTTTGCTGCACTGCATACGGTACACTGCTTGCTGTACTGCATACGGTACACTGTTCGCTGCACAGCGCACAGTATATGGCACATTGTTCGCTGCACAGCGCACGGCATATGGTACACTGTTTGCTGCACTGCATACGGTACACTGCTCGCTGTACTGCATACGGTATACTGTTCGCTGCACTGCATACGGTACACTGCTCGCTGTACTGCATACGGTACACTGTTCGCTGCACTGTATACGGTACACTGCTCGCTGTACTGCATACGGTACACTGCTCGCTGTACTGGATACGGTACACTGTTCGCTGCACTGCATACGGTACGCTGTTCGCTGCACTACATACGGTACACTGTTCGCTGTACTGTATACAGCGCACCATATGCTATACCGTACACGGAACACAGTATGCTTCATCGTACGCGGTCCACAGTATGCTGTAGCCTGTGCCGTATAAAGACTACGGTACGCAGTATATTGTACCGCGTACAGTAGATTGTTTACTGCGCCTAGGCAGAAGACTCTGAGTGCCTTTAATATGCATACGGCAGAGGAAATGTCCCACTGCCAGACAGATGAGCTGCCCACTAAGCATACATAACCATATAAATATAAATATATTTTATTGGTAAAACAGGTTTAATATATTGCAATATGCACGCACACACACACACACACACCTAGACACAGGCGCATATATATTAAATAAAAATGTGTTGTATACGTTGAGCTGCATTTCTTATGACAGGCTCACTCTCCCTTGCAGGTTTTTTTTCCTCGGATTTGACTTATTGAATTGAGGCAACGTTGGCCCCGGCGAGGCGCGGCTCCCAGCAGGCCTCATCAGTTCGGAGAAATGCACGGGTCTGGAATGATGCTGGAGGTCGCACTTTTTGGAAGCGCCTGGGCTCCCTTATGGCTTTGGAAGCAGAAGCAGGCAGGGCAAGACGGTATAACATGGTGTCCTCTTTACTTGAGCTACGAAGTATTATACGAAAATATCCATTTACCTCGGCTGCTCACAACCGAATGAAATTTGTCTAAAAATCAACGCTGTGGTGCGATTTTTGGTCTGCAGTAGCAGGAAACGGCTTGATAATGTTACGAATGGAGTCATTCATTATACATGCTGGCGGTCACGATTCTACTGTGGTGCATACATAACACCTGTTTGTCTTGCAGGTAGCACATGCAATAGACTCTGGTTGCCACCAAAATTAATGCAGGCTGAACTTGAGCATGGTTTCTTCTATGAGTTTATTTAAAGAAATATAAGGCTTAATAATAGGCTCAAATCTTAGAAAATGAAAAAGCAAGGCTCGAGTCAAACTTTTCGGCTATGGTGAGAAAAAGGCTTACGTGTGGATCCGCCTTAACTGCCCTAGCACAGGAGTAAAGTTTTGATATTTTTACCTCCGCCCAAGAAGTTTTGTTTTTGTCGGATTTTTCTTTCTGCTTGTTTGACTCTTTGTCTGCCTGTCTGTCACCGAGATACATCAAAATGAAATTTACAGGAATGTTAAGCATGTTAGAGGAACAGATGATTAACTTTTGGAGAAGCTCTGTTTCATTATTTGTTTGACTATTTGTCGTTTGTTTTCTTGATAACATAATTCAAACAGCAATAAACTTATTAGCAGTATTACGAAGAGTAACGGGAACCGCCAACATGTCGACGTCCCGCAGTAGCGGAGTGTTACAGCAAAGCCACGAGTTTCATTGATTGTTATCAGCTGACTATACAGCCCTCGGCGATGTAATGTCACACTCACATATATACACACTTTGTAGTGTTACTCTACTGTAGTACTAAATACAAACGCCACCAAATTTAATTGATATTTAATATATTCATGAGCACGAGCATGCATCTTTTATCAGCCCTTTGATGTCGCAGTAAAGAACTTGTAGCACATTCAAAAGAACCACTGATTACCGGCTATGAATAATTCTTTTCATTTGCTCCTTGCTTCAGACTTGGAGCGATATCCCAGAGCATTGCTGGTAATGCTTGTGCACTTTACTCTTATGAAAAAAAAATACGAGCTGAGGATTACACGGCTTCCAACGGCATTGAATCTAATCTAATCTAATACTAAGAATGACCGTCGTGTGTTTTTAAATATATTTATTTATATGTTCGGTGTCACGCTCTTAACGAAATAGATGGGTGGAATTTAGCCCAGGTTGGAGGCTCTGGTTGTCTTCTCAAGATCCATTGAAAGTGATAGGCAGAAAATAGGCCGGGTTGCAGAAGATGGCAATCGTATCTTAATTAGGGACAGTTGAAATTCCAACAATGAAGACATCGCAGGCTTAGTCTGATTTGTACGAGTATTAGCTTCTCCATACATCGATTCTACGGTAAAGTATAAGGCGACCTTATGTCTGAATGCACTTCTTGCATTGCCGATGTTGGAATCGTAGCACTGAAGATATCTGAAGCTTCCGTTGGCACTCTCATGCTTCTTCTCACTTTGATGCAACTGTCAACGAAACCGACGAAACATAAGATTTCACGGGCAGTAGACAATTATTTCTTCTAGCTTACTGTTTTCCTCTGAGCACCTCAAATGAAACAGATATTTGAGGTGGAAAGACGGTATCAACGGTATCTTTGCTACGGGCGGACACATTGTATATAAGCTGCCATTTTGTTTAAGTTTGTTGGAGTGTTGTACTCAAGATGTTACTTCTGCCTGTCTATATAGAAGACCTAAGGATGACAGCACGACAGAGGATCATGAAGAAAAGAAGAAAATTAAGAAGCAAATAAGAAAAGAGGAGATTCCGCACCGGCCTAGAGGCATTAGGCAAACGTATAGGTTATTGCGTGAATTTTTCACGCACGGGTCCACTAGTAAAATAATAATATCCGGTGGGTGACTTCGTTTGTACGATGTTGTGCATGTACTGTAGTTATCATGCGGTTACACTACAGCTGCACTTCCAACGGTCAGAGCTACTGTCTGTGAGGATATCGTGGCTTTATACCTTGATTATATTACTGTATAGCGCAACAGTACTAATGAAAGATAGCGTACATATACTATTACATATACTATTGCGCTTCAGCCCAAGTAAACATATCAGGTCCGTGGGGAAAAGTTAGAATCAAGTAACTACAGTTGAGAAGTAGTTTTTCCTTTCCAATGAAGACTGATACTGTCACTGTTTCCATCTAGCCTATCTACGAGTATTCTGGGTATTTTTGTAATATATTTGTAAATAACGCACAACGTACAACCATAAAATTTAAATTTACTATTGTCAATGAGTAGCTGCAATGTGTCGTTTCGAATAGCGGTGACCCACCGATTCAGTGTCATACACAGAAGCGTTTCGCAATTCTTCTAAGAAGCGTTTGGCAATTCTTTTAGGAAACAATGAGATATTATTAGTGCTGATGAAGGGTGCCCTTTCCCCTATAGTACTGGATCCAGTAGATTTAGTGATGTGAGAAAGTCGTCAAATGTATAGGTTTAATTCTTTAACTAGACGAATCCACTGCATTACATTTAACACGCGCACTGACAGCAATATTGCTGCAAGCCCATGGAATGCATTATTTATATTTCATTCTCTCTACCTTCATCGATTTATCAATTGATGTGCTCCCAGGATCGATTATTTCCTTAAGACTACAAAATTACAACAACTCTCATTACAAGCAAAACTTATCAAACATGGCGTTAGTTTCCGGTACATTTGTATTGGCGGCATCTTTGTAAGCTTGTCTTATATTAAGCCCCATCCACACAATAAATGAATTCATGAAGCACGATCCATATCCCTTTAAACTATTTTCCGAATCCATTTTAATATCATAGATATTTATTTCATCCATAGAAGCTATGTAAGGGGTTGAAAAACTAAGTTTTCTTTTCTGAAAGGTAGAACTAATAATGACTCTGAGATAGATCCTTCGTCTGTGGCAGCAGACGACAAAGACAGGAACTTATTATTCGATTGATTAATTGACTTCCTAGTGAAATTCACAACATTGCAAATGCTTTTCTTGATGTGAAATGTAAATTTATTTTGTTGTAGCTTTTGATAATAAAAACAAAAGTCATCTAGACGAACAAGGGCCAGAACAGCCAATAACTATTTATTGGCAAGAGAGAGATGCCAAATGCTGCTCGCTCTCCATAAGTTACGACCAAATTATACTCACCAAGTTCGCTACGAGAATTTTTTTTTTGCATTAAAATGAAGATCTTTTTTGCTACTATGCACTATAAGAGTTTTTTGAGGTATAATATATGCTATTCACACTAAAAATATTCAACAATGGCATACTGCTGTTTGTTATGGCTCGTACATAGTGTTTTTCTTCTCCAATAAGCTCGACAACTTCAATCTACAGGTTCGAGCTATTTGAAGAGTCTGTTTGTGATCTGACAGTGATAGAAAAAAAACACAGACTTCGAGAAAGAGTTTGGTCGTGTAGACGTAGCCTTAGCAATGCTAACCCCACTCACTGATGAAGCCAGGAATGAGTTCATGCACCGTGCATATCAGGTGCCGTGCTATGGATAAGCTCCTACGCGACACTTACGCTTGAACCTCTTTGTCTGCTTTGGCTTCATCAAATTCTTCAGCTTCTCTAGGT